>JALBCR010004060.1:0-93064 GCA_030710515.1 Abscondita cerata | reverse complement strand
GATCCATTTTACAACACGGCAGCGCGTACGCGCGTTGTTCTTAAGAAACAAAGTAAAATACTAACTGTAAACTCTCTCTCTTTAGCAAACAGCACTAACTACACAAGAACGTATGACCTACTTGTATCAAAAATACGAACTTCTGTTTATACTGCTATATTATTTTTAATTGATTAAATATTGATAGCCTTTAGACCAAAGATTTCAAAAACGTCAACGAATGGATATTATTTTCAACATTTCATCAATAAGCAATAGTATTGAACGTTTTTATAAACAGTCTGTCAAAGTTTTACAAATGAATGTGGTAATATGTACATAATGATGGAATTGTAATAGTTTGAGCAGGTTCTTAAGATTAAAATATTTTATCATAACATACATTTGGAAATGTCAATGACAGGTTGCGTGTTTATTTAAGATAATCCCAAATTTTCATGTGTGTTACAATGGTATTACTGATGAATTTAAAAAATACAAAAAAGAGAGAGTAGTTGAGTGACACCTGGTTGAAACAAAGTTTCTTTCGCAATTATTAAGAACGTTTGAATGTGGCACTTTCAAAATTGTTTTGCGGGCGAATAAGAGCTATTTTCATTTTTAAAGTAGGATTATATTTAAAATTGTCTTCGCATCAAAAAGGTAAGGATAAAACTTAAAAATTCAATCAAAAACATCTAAAAATGGGCTTTGTTTTAGAATTTGGTTTTAAAAGTCGAAACAGGTTGGCCAAGAAAAAATGTAGAACATTTACTTTAAGCGTATAACAAGCGTGGCGCGTGGACGTAGTACATACAACGGTAGATCCAACAACTTTACGACGGGGGGACGATTACACAAATATGAGCGAGTTTGACAAAAATGAAAATGACTTATACTTATACTATAAATAAGAATTGAAATATATCTTTGTGGATATACAACAAATATAGATAGTGGACCAACGGAATGTCGGTGATAGAAGGGGTCATTATCTAAGGGTAAACAAAATTTTCTTGTCATAACCAATTCTTATAAAAAAATAAAATAAAATATAAATTAAAAAATGTTTTTTTAGGAAATTATAGGGTTTTACAAAATTATTTATGTTTTCGTTCTTATGCAAAAATAAAATTACATTGACAGAAAGAGGGCAATAATACACCTTCCTCGCCTCCTCTCAGTTTCGCCATTACAACACTATATAATCGCCCTTTTTTTAACTAAATGTAGACTACCATAGATACAACTTCAAGTATTGAAACATTCACACTCGTTACAGTTAACTGTTGGCATGTCTTAGTTTATACTATTTATACGTGTCCATATTACACGAGATGTCGTTAGACACACATTTTACTTATTTTCATTGCCACGAGAGTTTAAAAGAGCGAAATGCGCATCAGGTGTTCTTTCGTTGCGCATTTTAACCATTTAAACTTATCGCTCCTGATAACAATAATGCACTTTAAACATTCCAAGTCGTTACAGTTAACTGTTGGCATTTCTTAGTTTATACTATTTATACGTGTCCATATTACACAAGATGTCGTTAGACACATATTTTACTTATGTTCAAATATTGACTTTACACTATTGTATTAGTCGTATCAGTCAGTCAATAGTTTAATTTTAACTTTAGAATGATTTAATACACACAAGTATTAAAATTATGAAAATGACAGTCACTTCGTGTCAACAGGCACACGTGGTACGCACACAAAAAGCAGGTTAGTCATCTCAGTAGTAGGTACATAATGAACACTGGTTCACAACGTCAAATTCGAATTTTTGACCATAACGTCAAACGCATCATTCGCTACAGCGTCAAACTTCTAATTTTTACCATAACGTCAAATCTTGATTTTAACCACATTGTCAATTGCTACTTTAAAGACAAATTTCGAACCACCATATAAATAGATTTGAATTAGTGATGGTAATGCCCTGATTTTTTTCTGATGCGAACCGTGTCTGATTCTTGGAAAATATAATTCGTTTATAAAATTCGACGTGTTTTCATACTTGAAAATCGTGTTTATAATACATATGATTCTAGCAATTAAAATTTAACATAATGAATACCATTCGTAACAAAGGTGGTTAAACTCAGTTTTTTTTTTAAATTAACAACCAGCTATTGTAATGTTGTGTATATACTTAAATTAAAAAAATCAAATCAATGTAATTTTTGAATGCAATTTTCTCGAAACTCTTACGTCTGAGTCTGCTTTTAGTAGGAAGCTCTAGTAAGTAAAATATCGACTACAAAGAAAGTTGGAGCTATTCATACACCTCAACTCTCTCAAACGCTTGAAAAAACTTTTTTTAATTTTTTTGTGAGGTTTATGTAAAGGGATATAGATCCTTGAGACGTACATGGTGCGCCGTGCCCCAAATAAGAAAATAAAAATTAAAAAGCAGTTAAAATCGTTGAAATTCCTTTGTAAACAATTTAATTTCCACTCATCATGTGATATAGTGTCGTGCTTTAGTGCTTTCTTTCTAGCATTCCGCCTTCATTTTGCGGTATAAAACTAATATAGGTACTTATATTTAGTCTAAGACCCCCCTTTTTTTTTTCTTCCTTACTCATTTAAATTTACCCACCTTAAAATCAAAACTTTTAAAAAAAAAAAAAAAAAAAAAAAAAAAATTTAATTTAAAAAAAAAAAATTATTAAACAAAAAGTTTTAATAATGGGGGTAGAATTGGAATATAAGAGAAAAAATAGAGATGAGAAATAAAATGGGAAAGGGTGATGGGTTGAAAAATAAAAAAATAATGTGTAGGGAAAAGATAAAGAGTGGGTATTAATTTTGTTTTTAGAGATTTTTTTTTTTGGTTTAATGGTTTGAAAAAAGGTTTTTTGGGAAGAGGGGAGAAGAAAAAAAAAGTAATGTGGGAAGAAGTGAAAGGGGGATTTAAAAAAGGAGAAAGAAAGGTGAAGAAAGGGTGGAAAGAAAATTAATATTGAAAAAAAAAGAGTTAAATAAGAATATTTGATAAGGTGTAAAGGAATTAAGGGTTATGGAAATAATATGAATGGGAAGATAAAATAAAAAAAAAGAATGAAAAAATTGGAAAAAAATATGAAAAAAAAGTATGTAAAATGAGGAAATAGGAAAATTGTATCCTACCTTAACCTAACTCACCTAAACTTTTTTTTTAAAAAAAAAAAAAAAAAAAAAAAAAAAAAAAAAAAAAACTTAAAAAGTGAGAAAAGTTAATTAGAAATGTAAATATTTATTTTTAAATGAAACTAATATTTTTATTATAGTAATTTAGGAAACAAGAGGAGTATGTTATTTATAAAAACTTAAAGTTTTGAGATAAATGTATTAAAATTTAATTATTGGTATTGTTGTTAAAAGTAGGTTTTTTGTAGTGTATTTCAAACAGTAAATTACAAGAACTTATAACAATGTTCAAAATTACGTCCGTGAACCTTCAAGCATTTATGAACCCTTCTTTATTAACCTTCGTTTGTTGCACGCCTGATCATTGTTGCAGGGAGAGAATTAAATGCATGGAACTCTAAGTTTACAATCTTCCTTTTGATTGTAAGTGGATGGGAATAACTTCATTTTTTATGTAGCCATTATAAAAAAACTAAAGGTATAATAGTCTGGTGAAGAGGAGGGACGAAAAGGACCATTGTTAGCTATCCACCTATCGTCAAACGTCTCATCTAAAATTGGTTTTACCATTTGGAACAGTGAGAAGGTGCTCCATGTGAAGAAAAATATTTTTCAAAATTGGGTGGTAAACGATCTAAATAATTTGTTTTTAATTCTTAATATGTCGAGATATCTTGACTATAAAAGTAGCTTATAGAAAATAAAACTTATGTTACACAGTTCCTAACCATTTAAGTTCCCATCATAGAAGTGGAGTGCTAAACCTGGTTATCTTGATCGCAAAAAAGACATTAAAGTCCCATCGGTCTTGAAAACCACGTATCTTGTTAAGTGTTGATTTTCTTGCTCCAGTAATGCGAATTGTGCCTGTTAAACATTCCGTTTTTGTAAATTTTGATCGTCGCACCATATAATATTCTTCAAATATTCATTATCTTCTGCATTTTATCAACACGAATTTGCAAACTCTATTGCTTATTATAGTTGTTTCCTTTAAACTTTGAACTAAGTTAAAAGAATAGGGATGAAACATATGTTTTTAAATTCGTTGGATAGATATCATTGGTAACCTAATTGGCACACAACGTAATGACGCTTCGGATAAGCAGCATAGTATCCAAGAATATTAATTTCATTGTCATTATTATCAACAACAGGCTTCGCTTTCTTAACTTTTGCTTGAAAACAACCAAATTGTGTTAAATTGTTTAGTATTCTTTCACTGTGTCGCGGGGTAGGTTGTGGTCGATCTGATTATCGTGTAACCAAATAAAACATGTCCCATAAACAACTCAGCCTGATAAAATAACATAAATAACACGGCCTACTTATAATAAGCAACAATACGAGAAAATAATTAAAATTTATTAAATACATGTTAATATCTCAAAAACGTTTAAGTTTGGTTATAGGGAAGTGAACATAAACTCCTTGTTTTCCGTAGAATTACATGAATGAATAAAAATATGGTAGTTTCATTAAAAAAATGAAGATATTTGACATTTCTGAAGTTGAACTTTTCATCACTTTTTAAGAACCCTGTATAATAAAAAAGCAGTTTTCGACTTATCACCCAATACTCGATCTTCCTACTAATTAACCCTACAAGATAATTTTTATTTGGTGTTGGGGATGTTCACACAGAATTTTTTAGGCGGCACCTGTCAATTTTCCATTAAAAAATGAATATCTAAAAAAAAACGAAAAGTTGAATAACTTATTTAATAATATACCGGGCGTTCTATTTAAAATAACAAAGTTACAATAACAAAGAGTTTACTTCGGTATAACCAGAAGTGGCACGTCTTGTCAAAATATTTTCCATAAATTTGCCATAACTTGTTATCCATCTAAGCAAATTTTATAGAAATCGTATCAGTAGTTTCCAATATATAGATAGTGTAAGCTCGTGGAAATCAAAAAAAAAATTCCCTATACATTTATAATGGGATATTTTTATTATTGAATAATTTTTGGGGGGTGTTTTTTAAAAAATGGTTTACATATACGGACTCGGGGACGATTTTTTATCGAAATAAATATATACGACCCCTTATTTCGTTCATCTTACTAAAACGAAGTTGAGCCAAAGAAAAGGTTTTAATTTAATTAAATTTATTTTGTAAATCAATCTTAAAAATGCCCTTTAAAATCGGTTTAAAAATCAATTTTGAAAATCAATTTTTTAATCGATCAGTCAGTCATGTTTGATGTTTGGTCCAATTTTCAAGGAACTTACAAAATATACACAATTCACATACAAAACACATAAAAAATTTGACCTTATGGTCACGTTTGACGTTGTGATCATCTTCAAAGTTTGACGTTATGGTCAATGTTAGTCGTCGTAATCGACTTTCTTATTTATAAAATGAGCGTCATTTGACGTTGTAGTCAAGTTTGCATTATGGATAAAATCAAAATTTGACGTTGGCATTGACAGTGGTCATGTGAATCGATGTCGTCTGTGGTCAATGATGCGTTTGACGTTACGATCAAAATTTTGAATTTGATGTTGTTCCATACTACAAAGATATCTGGTTTATCTACAGTTGAGGACTTTTATTGATGAAAAATACATTTCTTAAGGATGCAACGCACGAAGCAAGGTATACATCCTATCCCATTAGAAATTTCCTTCTACAAATTCTGCATCATATTTTCTGTGTGTTTCAGTCGATTGTCTCACAATGCACTTCATTGGAAAATCGGTGAAGCTAATGATTTGACGTCCATGATCGATGCGATGAAATGCACGCCCAACACCGATAACCAGCTTTGTATATATGTGTACGGGCTTTTAGAAGCGGATTTAATTATTGGCGCTTATAAGCGTTTGCCACCAGCAAGAAGTATCCAGCTGTCTAGGTATGCGTACCCAACAATACTTTATTAAAGTAACCAATATATCCAACAAACTGAATTAGATAGAGTAGTTTAGCAATTTTCTTATAACACGAAGTGGTTATCATTTCCATATTATGACTACAATCATCTCTGTTGAGTCCCGAATAGACGAAATACTCCTATTCCTATACAGGTTGATTGTACATTCAGGGCCACTTGATTTACTCTTTTATTATCCATGATAGATAAAAACTTTATTAAGAAAAGTAGGTATACAAGATGGGTATTTTCCAAACTTTGCACAAAATGGCTCACTTCCGGTTTAAGCGGAAATGATGTCAACTTTTTTTTTTAAATGAATCATATTTTTTAATTAAAGTGATTCTTTGATAATTTCTCTTTAAAAACTAGAACACAAGTATAGCGCTAAAGTTACTAATAAATTAGTTATTTATTATTCAAAATCTGAAGAGATGCTTTTCGATTGGTACAAATAATCTTAGGGGCTGTGAAAACTAATGTGCACAGACCGTCAAAGTCATTATTTTGTATTAGATTTTCTTGGATAATTTTCTAAATAGTGTTAAATAAATCTTTAAATTTATCTGTGAAAGTGTAAGACAGCTCCAAAAAACGTTCTGTTTTATTTTCAACTTTTAAATCATGGAGACTTAGGGTGTTATCGCCTTAAATGTGAATAAAATTTAAATTTCATATTTCAAATAATAACCTAATAGCGTGAAATATCTGAAGGTCGATATTGACCCAATTAAATGTTTAAAATGGATATCTCGAAAAGTACCATTTTTGACTTAAGTTTCCGCAAAAAAATACTACCGTTGATGAAATATTTCAATCAACCATATTCCTTTCACGAATGCCGCTTAATAAATGATAATCCATTCGGTTAATAAATAAAATTTCACAAAAATAACTTTTTTTAGTTTTACACAGTAAATGCTTATGTCAACTTTTCCGTGGGACACACGTTTGTTTCGAATTTTTAATGTCTTGAATACAAAAAACTCGTCGCGGTGGATAAAAATGTTTGAACTTTGGTTACTAAAAAACTAATTCATATCACATGGTAGCTTTTCAACCAAATCGACAAAAGATTGCTATATTTCCAACTTGGTTGAAATGAAATGTGGAACAATAAAAAAACAAACATAAAGATTTTATTTGTGAACATGAATAAACACAATGGATTAAAATTTGTTGATTTTCTGACTAGATAGCGTGTGAGTGAAAAGCAACAACAATTTTATAAACTCCTTATTGAAATGCTGTTTATCGCCCTTCTACTTGACAATGGGGTCATATTAATTTAAAATGAAAACGATTGAACTAACGCTATATTATAATGATTGATTACATTACGATAAATAAATTTTCAAATGTTTTGTAGATTCTTTATATTTAATTTATGTTTTTGTTAAACTCTAAGGAAAATATAATATAAGTTGCATTATCTATAAACAAATAAAATATTAATAGTCACGTCTTGCGCAGATCTCTTAGTTCTATACGAAGTAGGTACTATCAATACTTATCAAACTTAAAAGTATTGAACCCCAAGTTGGAAAGCTTTAAATGTAAGTTAAAATTTTTTTACGCTTAGGCTGATTTTCCAACATGAATTATCAAAAAAATATTGATCAAAGATACAAAGGGTTATTATACTTGAATTTAGTAAATCACAAATGACAAAAGTTGTTACTAAATTCGTTAATTTGTGATTCTCTTTTGTGAAGGAACGGATTATAGTGTAGATTAGTTGTTATAATCTTTACAGTATCTTTATATTTCAATACTATTTATTGCATTTTTCTTACACATATGTGACATTAACATTTGTTTTTTTTTTTTTGTTTTAATTTAATGTTTTGCAAGTATTTATTTTGATTTATTATGATTAAATAAAGGAGGACTGTAACGAACTTAATTTATTTATTTTTTGCTGATCCAAAAAGCATAATTTATAATCAACGAATAGATGTAATATGTAGTAGTATTTGGTATACGATTTCGGGCCTGCAACAACCACTTTTTCTTACCTAATTTCCTTGACACAGTTTCAATTCATATGTTTTTACAAAAAAAACTTCTATAACTTTATTACTCATTTAATAATTATTCAAGTTTCTGATACCACCGATCTTTATTTAAAATACAGTTTCGGAATTAATGTTTGAGTGAAGCATAGATTTACATTAATGAAGTTTTCAATAATCGATGAGGAATAGATATTTCGAAATGCACACATTTTAGTCGAAAACGGAAACAAATTCTTAAGGTTAGTTGAAATGTTCATTTTCTTATTGAAGTAAGAGTGTAATTGTTGCAATATTCATACTATCATTTTACGGGTTATTGAGCCGTTGTTTGTTAGAACTTATTCATGTTCATCTTCCAGAAGTTTCGTTTGCTCCTGATGAAACTGGAAACCTGTTCTACAACCACGCCACTGAGGATGTTTGCCGCAGCAGTAAACGAAGCGCTTTGGAAGAAGAAGTTCCAATGGACCACGATTCAATAGCCCGGAAAATCATATTATAAATATGGACATCGGCCGTGAAAGTCTATACATATTTTAATTACCTATGTCGCAATATTCATTTTATCGCATTTCAACCGAATGTGTGCATCCGATTTAAACCGTGCCATTAAAGGGTTCCGTTTTTATTGTTTCCTTGTCAAAATTTCAAGATTGTAAAACGAATGATTTTGATATGAATGTTGGTTATTTTTTTAATACTTCATTTGCTGAAAGATGGTTCAGAATGAAGTGTGCAGTTGTGTGTAAGAAACATTGTTGTACGATTCACCTTTTCTTTGCCGCGAGAGACAAAGATCAAGGAGATGGAGCAAATGACATTTATTTGTTAACCTCTGTTTTTATATACGACTATCTTATTGGTAAACTGAATAATCCTACAGACAGTTTAATAAACAATGTAAATGACGATTTCCGAATGTCGTTCCTTGACATACAATTTATGGCCAAAAAATGTACCTACTTCTGGCAAGTTTATGTATTTCGCATAGCTCTGGGCAGGAACAATTGACTATGTGTTTAACTTTGCTTACATATTCTCCTTCTGTGTTAGTTAAATGTTTGGTGACTTTTCTTTACGTACTATAGTTGCGCAATGTTTCAATCAGTAGCCCTTAACTGAACTGTTTTAGTTTTAGTTTCTTACATAATTTTATCAAAATCGTCTGTTTAAATTTGATGTATGAATTAAATTGATTTTATTCACAATGAGCTTATAGTTGACAGAGCGCGTTTATCCACACTTAAATCATAGTTGATTAACTCAGATTCGTAAATGGATTTTCACAGTGAGTATGTACTAACGAACGCTAATAACTGACTATCCGGTGATTGTCATCCAGGGTTAACATTTTTCCTAATTTTTGAGGATGTTATACTA
Source organism: Abscondita cerata (assembly GCA_030710515.1). NCBI lineage: Eukaryota > Metazoa > Arthropoda > Insecta > Coleoptera > Lampyridae > Abscondita > Abscondita cerata. The sequence continues at coordinate 83,661 of JALBCR010004060.1, read as the reverse complement.
TAAACATCGAAGCTGTCACTGTCAGCAATAGGATCTGATAGAGTGTATTTCCTGTTTCATAAAAAGGAATTATTCCAATGTTTATGTCAAACGCTTTAATTGGTATCTTGAATGATCCGTATTGAATAAAAATTGTAGGCCTTTGTTTTTGTGTCGCGTCTTATGTCAATTACTGTAGAAAGTCCCATTCGGTTCAAATTTTTGGATGTTGCAAGAAATTTTACTACGTGTCAACGCTTTTACAGAGTCGACAGTGGCAGTGTACGAAATATCTTAGGTCTGTATAAAATTTGTATATATAATTGGCAATCCCTTTGCCAGACATTGCAACTAAAGCAGTTACGTTAGTCGTAACTTTTATTTTACCTTTTTGTGTGTATATACCCTTATATATACTATTCAATATAGATATATATTTTTATATTATATAATTTCATATTATTATATTAAAAGACAAATTATTACGACCTCGTGCTTTTGGGTTCAATCTTTGTTCTAAGCGTGGTGGCGACTAGATGCTCGTATTTTATTTCTTTGTACTGAGAATGGTTTTGATATTCGTGTCAATTCACTATTCTCTGTGTCGACAACCCGTTTCTTTTACAGACGGATTCGAACTTTTACTGAAAAAGAATTTTCTTAACACCTGACGCGGGATATGCATCGATGCGTTTTGTCACCCTTATTTATAATTCGTTAGAAAAAACTGAGGCAGTAACACTTAACCGCAAGCTGAACTAATTCTTAAGGAGTTAATATTCAGATTAATTTTTTAACTTATGGTTACATTTTCAACATGTACCATAATATTGTATTCTATGCAGTTATGATTTCCCCACCTCCTCTAAACATTCTAAAATAAAATATCAAAATTTTTGATAATTTTAATAGCTTTATAAAGTATAAGCATTGATTATAAAATTTTATAATCAATATGGTATAAGTATAAAACGTGGAAAAATTTTAAAACATACTTGGGCTTATACGTAGTAAAATAATACGATTATGCTTCGACGAGAACTGTATTAAAAATATATAAAAAAATAACTAATATACTTATGTTACCAAAAAATTTATTATTTATTTGTGCACGTTAGTGAATGATGAAAGCAGGGTATTGCACAATTTATTACTTTTAATACATAGACTTTAAAAACAAGTACATGGTTTTGTGCAGCACTGATTTTTAGAAGCCTGACATTGACATTTTTTGTATCCTTATCCAGAGAATTCAGATACTTCACGCATTAACACAAATTTGTCTTTGGGAACATCTTTGGTTAAAAAATTCATGTACAAGATGGCGTAAGTTCATTTGGAGTAAACCAGTTCTTAAGAATACCTTCTCTAGTACCAATTTTTTTATCAAGTATTATACCTTCTACATTTTTTTCATCAAGAGTGCCTCTATCATATTTCGGAACAGCAAGGACAATATCTTCCCCAAAACACTCGCCAAAAACAGATTTGCTTTGATTTATCATATAATTTGCAGCACTACTTTATCCCTTGTATGATTCTAGTTTCTCTGTTGTGATAGAATTTTCTTGTTACAAATGTAGACATTCTTTTCTAACTCTTTAGAACCTGTAAGATGTACATTCATTATATTTAGTTAAATCGGTAGTGATATTCCCACACACGCAACAATAATTGTTGTTAGTTTCAACATTTTCATCAGAGGGCATCTAAGTTTCGGATTCAAGTTCATGGTAAGTGGGGAATATTTCTTATTCTTCAAGAAGCTGGTTTGCTAAATGGATTTCTTCACAAAGGTCACGAATTTCGTTAGAGTTTTCAAAATTATTGTCCTCGCGAATTATATTTCCGGACAAGCTATTAACTGATCATTTTGTTGAGCAGTTTGAACAACAGAAAATCGATTATTCTCATTATTTCTAAGTTCTCTTCTGTGCTATATTCTCAGTCAATTCTAATGGGATGGTATAAGACGATAAACCTATTTTTGGATCAGATCCATACAGGCTTTTGTATGGAGACCTATAAAAAGAAATATTTTTTGCCATTGCACAAAGTGGCAGCCGAATGACCATTTCGTAGATTTATTTTTGCTCATTCAGGAGCGTAAGAGTTGATCTAGATCGTGATTAGAACGTTCCACTGATCCCTGACTCTGATGGTGTTTTGGTCTGCCGTGAATAATTTTACATAGAGGCCAAAGGCAAATAGTTCCGCAATTATTGTGGCTGTGAATTTCCGCCCGTTATCACTGTGAAGAATTGTAGGAGCACCTTGTGTTAAAAAAATTTTTAATGGTTGTATTTCTGTAGTCCTTCTTTTAGGAGTTGGATTGAAATAAAAAAATTTTAACAATTCAAATGCTACATCCTTGGCTTATTTACTTCGCAGCAGACGCAAGTATATAAATTTAGTGCAATGGTCTTGAAGTTCATCAACCATTTGTAATCGCCATTGGGACAAGACTGAAAGTCCATCAGATCGACTTGACCCCTTACATTGAAATCTTTTAATAAAATTCGTGTTACCACAAGACCGGCATCCATTGTGTCTTTTTCATATTGCATTGTTGGCACAATTATAGGTATACTTCTACTACAGAATAATAATACTTGCGCAGAAGTTCCAGTGGGGGTCGGAACGTTTGATCTCGGTGATCCTACTGTAATTTAAACATAGTATCTCCACCGGTCACATACTTTTATAAAACATACAGATGCTTTAAGAGATTTAACACTTATTCTATAATGAAATATGTTCTTTACCATTTCAAAATATATTGTACATTTCTGACAGCTAGAATTTCAAAACCACACTCCGCCTTGGATTACTGAAAATATAAAATTACTTATGAAACTTAGAAATATAGTAATAAATAAATTTAAAAACCAACAATGAGAATCATTTATACTATAAACAACTTGTGTTGTAGTGGCAACAAAGCCAAAAACACACATGACCTACACTAACCACGGTCACGTTGCAATCATCATCGCGATCTTAACATGTAAAAGGTGTTGTGTTTAAAACTATGGTTGTATCTTAATAAATAAAGTATTAACCATCAAATCTTTAATAATTAATAGCCTAAGTGCTCCCTTAACGGTCCAGTACGATACACAACTAAGAAATTTTACTACCGAAGCGATAAAAAATGAAAAAAGGCATACTTTAAGCATATACTCAAACATCAAAATCCGAACACAATTTGAAATAAGTTAAAATGCTTTCAAATAATAAAAACCAGTGATCTTACAATTCCATCAGAACTAGTTCAGACGAAATCAATAATTTTTTTATAGACTCAATTCCCAAATCTAATATAATTATCAAGAACTACAAAATTTCTATAACAGTTATTGTTTAAGTAATTCAAAGCTTGATTTTACTCTTGTTATACATAGAAACATTAGATTCAATTATTAAGTCTAAAAAGCAATTCGTGTTGAATTGATGGAATAAACATTCAGATTATAAGATTATGTTGTCCTTTTATTTTGCCATTTCTCTTACACATAATAAATTCGTGTCTGTTAAAAAATACTTTCCATCACTTTGAAAGATGTCTCTAATAATACCACTGCCTAAAAATACGAACCCTTAAAAATTATAACGACTTACGACCTATTAGTATCGCCTCCCTACATTTTCTAAAATATTAGAAAAAATAATTGAAATGCAACTTAGGACTCATTTGGAAATGCAATTTCGCCATTTGAAATAAAACCAAAAATGTCTTTCACATACATCAAAAAATCCTAATACTTAATCCTAATAAATTGGTAACTATGTTATTTGGAAAAATTAAAGACGTCGATAAAAATTAAAAACCTACTTAAGCTTAAAAATAGAAGGAATTCAAATACCAATAGTAGATGAAGCGTGGAACTTAGGCTTACTTCTACTACAGTATCCGCCAAAATAAACAGTACCGAAAATAAAAATAAATATGAACGAAAATAATGCTCTACCAAAAAAACGTTTTCTTCCGTTGTTAGAACCATTTTTAAATCAAATTTAACTGCAGCGTACTATTAATATATTACCTAATGACAATTAAGTCAAATATGACAAATCCATATTACATAAACAACTCCACAGCACTTTCTGTTTCGGTACTGTTTATTTTGGCGGATACCGTATATCAATATGTATCAATAGACCATTTCTAAATTTAAAACTTATTTATGCTCAAAGAGAATGTTTATCAATTAAAACTAAAACCATATTGTGTGAAGCGTTTGTATTGTCACACTTTTCTTACTGTTCTTCAGTATTTGGGCCATCGCTTACACAGGACACTATATTAAGCATACAATGAGTTCAAAATTGGTGGATATTGTTAATATTTGGTTTTAGGAAGTATGATCACGTGTCTCATAAACTAAAGGAACTGAAATGGCTTAGAATAAAAAATAAAATAGAGTTACAAGCAGCTACGTTTTATCATAAAATTGTGATCTTACAAAAGCCTTCGTATCTATACCGTAGAATTACATTTAGAGAATATGTGCATAACCTCAATATACAATACAAAGGAGGAATCACACCACCTATTCATAAACCCATGTATTTTGAACGAGGGTTCACATATCAAACATATTCTCTTTACAACAGAACACCAATGAACTTAAAAAATTTAACAGTACAGCAATTTAAATGCAGTTATCACCAATCTTATGCAGACGCGGGTGTAGTTTCTTTTACATCTTTAGTTATTGTACCTATTTATAAATTTTTAGCTAACTTATGGATTTAATTTCGATATTGTAATGTATGTAAAAAATTTTTTTATTTATTTTCAAGATTGTCCATTATTATTAATTACTTGTTATTATAGAAAGTGTACTGGGTGTCCCGATAAGGATACGGAGCGGCCATATCTCGACAATGGTAAGGCCTAGAGGCTTAAAAAATTCTTATATATAAAGTGGCCAAGAGAAAAGGCTGGAAATTGTTTTGAAGTTCGTCAATCGACCTCAAGGGGCGCAAATGCTATGAAGGAACATAAACTTAATGCTATCTCGGAAAGTTGGACAATAAACCCCAACTCTGAAGGTATAGCTTTATTGCTAGTGTTATACGGCATCATTTTGTCTCATGACATTTTTCGTATCTGTCATAATAAGGGGAGGGGGACGTCAAATCATTTTTCAGGGTTTGAATTGCAATATCTTCTGAACTATTGAAGCTATTGAAATATTTTTGATATTGTTTGAAAGAGAATTTTAGGGTCTTTTAAGAAAACATTTTTCTTGAATCATTTAATTTGAAACATACAAACTAGAGGGCATTATCAACCACAATTATATATTTTTGTGATTTTTGGAAAAAAGTTAAATAGAACGGTAGTGTTTCATTTACAGATTCTTAGCCGTTATGAAGTCAGCTATATTTTAGTGAAAACCGCATGGCGATATCTCTATCCGTTCTTGGTTTATAGGGAAATACCTAGGAAATTGAACTACCTCAATCGGATCACGTTACCTTAGCGAGAAATACAAACTGTTACTATGACAACGCTACTTTATATATATTTGACAATCGTCAAAAGTAAAGTCTGATAGTTTCTGTCACTTAGATTACCTCTTAAATCAATTTTTTGAAATACTATGATATTTACTAACGCGGTAGCGTATGATATGTTACGAATATATTTTCAATGTTTTGAAAATGCTGCAATTGCGGCCCGAGAATATGTAATACAATTAACACGAAGAAGACATTTTTCTCTAAAAGTGTTTTCAAGATTATATGCAGCGATTACTTATTTTTGTGACTTTTAAGAAAAATTGAAATGAGGACGGTGATGTTTTCTAAAGGCTCCTTCGCCATGAGACTAGCTACATTTTAGTCAAAATTACATTGCGATGTCTTCATTGTTTTCGATTTATAGAAAAAAATGTAACAAACGTAATTTATTTGAAAGCCAACGGGCCAACGGAACATTAGTGATAACAATAAAATAAAAGAAACGAAACATCAATGATAACAATAAAATGGAAGAAACGAAACATCAGTAATAACAACAATATAAAAGGAAGGAGCATCAGTAATAACAATGAAATGAAGAAAGCGCAAATCACTTGTGCCTGATTGCAGGAGGTTTTTTTTAATATTTGATTCGTATGTCAGCTAATAATTGTCGACGCAGAAACCTCAATAGTAATTGAAAGCGTTTCATATGTAATAATACGACTAATAAATGATGACAAATAATATTTTCATTAATTATGAGTATTATTTCCACTATTTTTCTCAAATTTTCGAAGAAAATCGGCTTGATTTAGGAAACCTGAAATCAACTCCCAAGTTTCTGTATCAACTCGATTTTCGAAAATTTGACGAAAATTGTGGGAGTAATATCCGTAATAATATAAGATCATTATTTGTTGTCATTTATGAGTCAATTTTACGTATCAAAACCTTTCAATAACTATTGAAACTGAGATTTCCGATTCGCTATTCAGTTGACATACGAATATTTAATTCATTAATTCATTCATTAATTCAACGAATATTTGATTAGACAAAGTTTGGCCACATACAGCTCACAAGTGTTCAAAATGCCTTCCATCATTCTCGATGCATTTATTCAACCAAAGAGTATATAATCGGGGAAGAGAATTAACTGAATGACATATAGCGTAGGAGATGCATGGTGTGTTGTCTATGCATTAAAACTGAATTTTTGTACTAAGAATGATTGTATTAGAATGATAGAAAAAGACAGCACTTAAATACAATTACAGGCAAATTTAAAAGGGTCTTATACCTGCTTGCGATGCAAACCATGTTGCCAATGCTCCTTTCAACTTCATTGTAAGTGACAAAGAACACTATTTGTTTTACGTTACCGGGCTAGAAACTTGATTGCTGTTGGAGGTCGTTTACGAAGTAAAATTACTTATAATGAAATAGACGCAAATATAAATATATTTATTCACAACTGTCAAATTTACGACAATCCTTTTTAAAACTAGAACCAATAAGTAAATTCTTATATAATGCAAAGGCAAACAAACAAACTTAATTTAAGGGCGTACAATTATTGATACGTAAAATATTAATCACACGTATTACCCATAGAAACAATTATTACTTTCCTATCAATCGACATAAATTATCGATAATTAATTTTAGACTTGGTTAGTTATCTACTTAGTTACATATTATTTAAATGAACCATTTTCTTATTTTTGTGGATATGCGATGATTGGATTTTTGATATCCTCCGATAACCACTTTAACGTTTTATTTAGTTTACACGTTATTAAGTGTTTCACTAAAAACAGTCGGTGATGGTAACATTTTGAATTTGGTTGAAACCAATCGGCCATTTTCAAATTTATCGTATTTATGCAAATTTGCATTAAGTCTTTTTGAAATTTAATTTTATTATATTTTCTTTAACAAAATTATCAAAAACTTCTAATATTAAAGTAACCGCCATTCTAACTGGTTCTGTTGGTAATTTTAAATATTTTATACTTTCTTTGGAGTAGTCTTTTCTAGCACAAATAATTCCGATTTGTCATTTAACGGTTGTTTCAAACATAAACTACTTGAACATTCTTCACAATGAAATTTATTTATAGTTTTATAAACGATATACCCAGCAAAATACACGGTTGAAAATACCGCAGGTTTGAGATTCGCCATTTAAATTATTACTAATAATTTCTTTTCGTTTTCTATCAATATTCCATCATCTTCATCTATCTCACAATTAGAGTTTGTTGGAGGTTTCAACAATTTAATTAACATTATCCATTGCATAGCTTGCCGGAATGACTTCCCTGTAGGATTGGTATTATTTCCACTCCTACGTCGAATGGTAGAAAACAAATTCTCAAGAGGGTCTTGATTCAATCGATTAGTTAAAAGAAAGCTGTATCCCTCTTTGGCTAAATCTTCCCAGAGTAATAAAGTGGTACTAATAGAGAGTCTCAATCCATAAAACAGTAAATGCCTTTCTTCACTTTGTTTGTATTGGTATACACTTGCCATGTTGCAATCCAGGTCTTCATTTCTTGCAAAAATAATATTAACTGCGGTTTTCTTATTGAAAGGGCACTTTGGAATAAACACGAATGATTTAAAATTTTGCTGTTTAAAACGTCAAACAAATTGTTTAGATTTAAAACAAATTCTGCCGTATTTAGACCGCTGTCACTTTGTAGTTGTCCGATTTTAACACAGGTTCTGATTGCTGCTGATACAGTCTTAGAAAAAATTTGCGTGGCATACTTTACTCGCATTCTTTGAAAACTGTTAGGGTTAATATGGTTGTCGCTTATTTTTGGAATTGCTCTAACAGAACTTGATACTTTGTCTATATGGTACACAGATTTTATGTCATTCCAAGAAATCTTCTTTTGTCCAATATAAATGTCATGAGACAATAAATTGTTCCTGATACTTTTTATTAGGTGTGGTACGTCGTACATGCAAAAGACCTTTTTTCCGTTGACAAAAAAGAAAGGTTGATCTTCGGTAACGCCTAACATTTCAAAAACGGCTCTGTTTGTTGCAGCTTGGTCGCATATAAGGACACGTACAGTTAACCCATTATTTTGAAGCGATTTAATATTTTCCATGACCAGATCGAATAAATGATGGTGTCTTACTGATGTGGCAGATAAATAATAACTTAAAGGAATTTTCCATTTACTAATTAACCCCCTTGCCATAAATACTAAAGCTTGGGTTGCAATTTTATTTTCTCGGCCCAGGTGTCCTAGGTCTTCAAAACCTTCAATAAAATCTTTTTAGAATTGTATTCTAATCCTTTTTGATACTCATTTCGTCCATTAAAAGAACACATTCTTTTTCCTCCTTACTCATAGTTCGCACTTTATTATTAAGTTTTTGAAAAACGGTGTATCAGTCCCGGTAGACAATTGTGACAATCTAACCCAAGAAGTAATCGTACATTTGGAAGGCAAAACAAATTTTAAGGTTTCTCTCATAAAAAGTACAGTGAAGGGGATTTGTAATATAAACTCATTGCAACTTGTTTCTCCTCCTTCGTCCATGGCTGACGTTGTTTATGACGTAACTGCATGTTAACAAATGTACGAACAGCTTTTGGTAAGGTATTGATTTTGATATCGGTATAAGTATTACGAACTTTTTGTTTAAACGGACGATGTAAGCATTTTTGCGTTTACTTTTTTTGCAAGTAATTTATGCGACTTTGATACATTGGAGACAATATTTCAGTTTGTCTTTTTCTTTTTTGGAGATGGCATGTCGACTACTGCCTGCAACGATAATAGAATTTTATCAATTCACTTCATTGAATGACAAAACCAAGATAAAACATTTAAATTACATAAATATAGGTTATTATAAAGAATAAATAAATAAATTTATAATTTTATTTTCGAAAACAATTTCAAATTTAAAAAAAGTCATATTAAATTTTTCCGTCGACCTTACTACCTTTAAAATACTACACAGTGCTCACTAATAAACTTCATTACACTTGTAAAAACGCGTGTTTTGCATACTGAAATTAATTAATAAAAATTGTATTTTTTAGCAATTGTCGAAAGTAGTTTATGTTAAGTGGGCTAAGCAAAGATTTTTAAATCGAGAACCTTAGGTTTTTGTGAGGACCGTTACACCAAGACAAAAAAGACATTCGAAAGCTCAAAAATCATCTCTGGGGCACGTAATATAAACCATTTTTTTCTACAATTGCTCAAAGAACGGAATATACAGTAAAAATTAAACAGTTCTTATTTCAAAATTTGTGTAAATCTGAAATTTTTGTGTCAAATAAGTATATAGATATTTTATGCTTTATATAATAGGGCTAAATAAATATCTGAGTGTTTTAAGTAGCAGTCCTAATAAAAGCAGATGTAATAAGTAAGTACTAACCTCTAAAATCCTTCTGGTGTGTTTGAAACGTCCGAAACGTATTCTTCGTCCCCAAGAATAATACAAGTGTTATTTTTAGGTGTTACACTACTGTACACTTTTGGAATAGTTTCTTTAGTCAGTTGGAAAATTTTCGGAGAATTTGCTGAAGTTGTCGGTTTGTTAGGTATTTCCATCTCTAAGTAGTGAATCGGTACGGCATTATACACCAGTCTATTTTTACTAGTATTTGTGAAGCTATTTTCTTCAAAGTGTGTTGCACATAATCGCTTTTCGTATAACTGTTCAGGACTTAGTTGAAATAAGTTTGCGTTTCCACAATTAATAAGCCACTTATCCATTCTATTTTTTCTGTAGGAAATCGAAAGAAACTTAAATCGTTTCTACTTTTTCGACTAAACATACATCCCATGTAAGCACAACGAATTGAAGAAGGTGCCATTAGTAAAATTTCGGTAAAATAGAAAATACCGCAATGTTAACCACTAACAATAAACAACAGAAATAACAACAAATCGTAACAAGAGACCAATAACAACAAATGGTAACAACAAAACAATAACAACAATTGGTAACAAAATGCAATGACAACAAATACAATTACAGGAACAACCAATATTCACAAGAGAAAACGCGAGAGAAACTGTTCAAAAACTTAAAAAAGAAACAGTTCAAAACTATCATTTTTAAGAAAAATAACAAATAAATAGAGGGGAGGATTGTGTTGATAAGTTTAAAGAGCTTTCTTACAGACGATGTTTCTTAGATAAACTTAATCCGATTTGTAACAAAAGAACAGTAAGCATCTACACTTTTAGAATAATTTGCTAATTACGAAAAACTTATTTACCATTCAATGTATTCTTAGTGAACAATACCATTTAATCCATAGTTATTGTTCTCAATGTTTTTAATTTATTACTAGGTAAAATAATTATACTTAGAGTGAACGCCGTTGTTAATACTTTAAGTGAACCTTTAATAAGATTTTCCTTTAAATAAAAAATACGTGTATCTATTGTGGAAGTAATTACTCAATACCAATTAAAAATATTCATTCCAACAAATAATCTATTCAAGTAATCGTAAGAGACAGTTAAATTTGTATTAAATTTATAATTAAATGAAGTTATGCGAAATTACAGTTTTGTATTAAGACTACTAACATGACTAGGTTCATTTTATAATTATATACCTACCATTATTACCAAAGTATTACATAATTTAAACCAAATTAAAACTGTGCATGAAACACTTATATAGTTTCAGATTATTAATTTAAATAGAACTGGATATAAGTACATTTAAATGTACGAAAAATATTGGCAACAACGCCAGTTTAAAATTCTCAAATTTTTATAGTAATCTATCTCACGGTTCAGTCCGAGGATAGTTCGTAATTTGCTTCCCTTGTCGCTAGAGGGATCGATCTTGGTGTCCTAGCGGCCGGGGAACTTGCGCGTATACGTATTATAGCATAAGGTTAACTCTCTTCCCCGATTATATACTCTTTGATTCAACCTAGTTTCAGTAGAAAAAAACCGCTGCTTCAATTTCAGTTCCGGACAAACTTCTAATGGCATTTCGTATTCTCTCCTTCTTCCAATAATACGATTTGGATATCGCTCGTCTAAATGCCGCCGTACGTTTCGATTATAATGCGCCGGACAACCACCAAGCTGGAACCACATATTTCTTCTTGTTTCCAAGGAGATGTCTTCTAAAAGTGGTGCAAGAAAATCATTCAGAAATTCCAAAAACAGTTCTCCGTTAAGGGTTTGGTCAAAAAAATGTGGACCTATAATTTTTCCTTCCACGATTCTGCAACATACATTTAAACTCTAGCGATTTTGGTGTTGCACTTGCCGCATCCAATGTGGATTTTGCTCGGACCAGTAGTGCATGTTATGTAAATTTACACCTCCTGCACTACTGAACGTTGCTTCATCTGTCCATATTATTGACAGAAAATTTGGAATTTCTCGAATCATATTTACTATCCAATGACAATGGTTCAGTATGCTATTATAATCAGAATCTTGCAATGCTTGGTGTAAAACAATGTGGTAGGAATACATACTATTCTCGTGAAGAATTTTGTGGACAATTGCGTAATGCGCATAGGCCAAAACGTTACATCTGCTTGAATGGGCTGCACATTGCCAGTCTCCCGTAATCGCCTAGTTAATCTTGAAAACACTTTTCGAGAAAAATGTCTTCTTCGTTGAAATTGTATAACATATTCTCGAGCCGCAATTGCAGCATTTTCAAAACATTGAAAATATATTCGTAACATATCATACGCTTCCGCGTTAGTAAATGTCATAGTGTTTCAAAAAATTGATTTCAGAGGTAACTAAGTGACAGAAACTATCAGACTTTACTTTTGACGAATGTCAAATATGTTTAAAGTAGCGTTGTCATAGTAACGGTTTGTATTTCTCGCTAAGGTAACTTTATCCGATTGAGGTAGTTCAATTTCCTAGATTTTTCCCTATAATCCAAAAACGGATAGAGATATCGCCATGCGGTTTTCACTAAAATATAGCTGACTTCATAACGACTAAGAATCTGTGAATGAAACACTGCCGTTCTATTTAACTTTTTTCCAAAAATCACAAAAATATATAATTGTGGTTGATAACGCCCTCTAGTTTGTATGTTTCAAATTAAATGATTCAAGAAAAATGTTTTCTTAAAAGACCCTAAAATTCTCTTTCAAACGATATCAAAAATATTTCAATAGCTTCAATAGTTCAGAAGATATTAAAATTCAAACCCTGAAAAATGATTTGACCTCCCCCTCCCTTATTATGACAGATACGAAAAAATGTCATGAGACAAAATGATGCCGTATAACACTAGCAATAAAACTATACCTTCAGAGTTGGGGTTTATTGTCCAACTTTCCGAGATAGCATAAAGTTTATGTTCCTTCATAGCATTTGCGCCCACTTGAGGTCGATTGACGAACTTTAAAACAATTTCCAGCCTTTTCCCTTGGCCACTTTATATATAAGGTTTTTTTTTTCAAGCCTTACCATTGTCGAGATACGGCCGCTCCGTATCCTTATCGGGACACCCGGTACAATTATATATACTGTCAATTTCATGTTTATAGTGGAAGAACAGGGTTACCTGAACTACACCATGCGAGGTTGCCTAATAACTTTTTATTTTATTTAAATTATTTGTTTGTTGTTTTTATGTATTGGGCAATAACGGCATTTATTATTATTATTATTATCCTACGGATATCTCGCGCCGTACCCACGCGCATAAATGTTATTCATGACTTGAGCGGAGCGGTTTATAGAAAACTTACTATGTATTTCCATTCTTAGCAGTGGCATTTGGCGATATACCGCACATTCGGAAATCGACGAATTTACTTTAGCTACACCTTGGCTACTCCGGGCTGCACGTGGGTACGGCGCGAACGCTACCAAGACCAAAATGATCGCTCAGTGAAATTTCTGTATGAATGCAGTGAATATATTTATTATTCTGTGCTTCTACTGCCAGTTGATATTATATTTGCCTTTCAAATTATGTAATACTTTATCTCGTCCGCCGTACCAAGAGCTTTATGTGATTCATCAATTCTTTCGAAAAAATCTTCTAATGGTGCCACTTCGTCTTTAGTTTTTAATATTACTTTACATACACCTGATATTTCCATAAGTGGATATTTAGACGCGTAATAATTTTCGTTTGTCGATATCTTTTCGACCGATGTTTTTTTCGATTGCACTGTCTTAAAATTTCAATATAACATTGGACAGTTTTCTGTATTCCACGGTTTTTTCACTGTAGTACGGTTATATTTTTCATTTAATAGAGAAAAGAAATCAGCCCTTCAACCCATCTAAAACAATAAACATATTAATAAACTAGTTTGAATTAACAATTATGTATTTACCTCCTATAGTTTCGATTTTAAATTTACCTATATTTATAAAAATCTGTATGAACAACCTCAAATAAACAAGTACTGACAGGAACTAATCGTCTACTAAATTATAAGGTATCGTTTATATTTGATTATGGTTTAATAGCATTTTATGATTTGCTTCTCAACAACCTTAAATTTATTGAACAATTTCCATTTGCAAGCTGTTAGACAAATATTGTTTACCTAGTTATAGCATTTGCATAGGCGAATCATTTGAAATAACACGTTCAATTATATGCCTGGTCAAAAGCTATTTGCCTAGGCAAATGTTATTGACTGAAATCATCATTTGCCTGCGACACATACAAAGGAAGCTTAAATTGTCGCTGTGCTGTGAAAACGTAAATTTCCTAATAATTCATGGAAAATAATAGAAGAACACATTTTCGGTTGGTATGTATTCTCATTTGATATGTACTTCCTATAAATAATTTTCATATAAGTAGGATAAGAATTTACAATGTCTATGGAACCATGTGGAAAACATTTTTATTATTAGTTTTAGAAAAAAAGTTATTTGATACAAAGTTTCGCACGGTCCAAAACTTAAATTGCAAACATCAGATATCAATTTTTAAGCCGATTACGAGGTTTGTCAAAAATATAACTTTGCTCAAGAGTAAAGTACCATTATTTTCTACAATACAGAAGAATGTTATAAAGAAAAGTTGTTTTTAATTACAAGTTACACCCAAACATGAAATTACAGCAATTTAGCATGAAAATTAAGGTTTATTCAAATGCACTTGAAAATCAGATGAGCCCTTCGCCTTTTAGTTTTGAAAAATTACACACAAAGATGATTATAAGTTTTATTTCTTTAAATTGTAAAAAAACAATGCCACAATACAATAAATAGCTATCTAAAATGCAACCTTACCCCTACATTTAGTAAAAATTACCAATTACATATTAAATATGCATAATGCATGAGCAAATTTGTAAAATTAAATTATTCTACATTTACAATTGAAGAGAAACTTTTTCTCTTTTGACAATCTCTATGTCGTTGTGTCACACATTTGTAAAGTTTTCTTATTTGATGATTAAGTATATATTATCATCTTTAAGGCTATTTGTTTAAAATGTGATTTACAAATACTGATATATTAAATTTTTTTATAGACACTGATGGAATGTGTAGTAGATGAAGTATTTTACATATTTATTACAATGCAATTTCAAAATAAATTGAACGCTAGCGTGAATGTTGTACAAGGTTAAAAGAAACCGAAGCGGATATAGTATATGAAAAACAAATGACACAACTAGACTTTTTCAGATCAACTGAAAGGAGTCTTCGTGCGAAAAGAAGTTGTAATACGCGTGTTTTATACTATTTTTCTAGTTCGCTTTACATTATAAATTTGTATAAACTTGAACAACAAGCACGCTATTCCAGATGCAAAATACTACATAAATTAATTTAAAAAAAAAGACCTAATAATATTAATTAAATATCACATGCAGCTACAACTACTACTATCACATGATTATAATTATTAAAATTTTTTATCGGTTGGCAAGAATTTTCAACCTTAGTACGAAAAATAAACAGATTCTTATAAAAATAAATATACCCGTCAATACCCTACATCAATTAAATAAGTGTTCAAATCGTCCTTTAACGATAATTGATCCAAAATCTTTAGGCGTTTTGAACACGCATAACATTTGACTGCATTGCATCTTTGGTCTGTTTAACCCGTAAAAGCTATCATAATACCTTCAAAACTGTATTTCATATAACTACCGTACGGTAACCACCTTAAGTATACCGGAATATCGTTTAAATTAACGAAAATCCAGATAATAACACCATCGGAATTGATGCTATAGGACCTAAGAAAACGCCGCCTTCAACATTAAAAGCTGCACCTACTAGAAGACCAATGCTTTGTGACACCAAAGCGGTTAAAACTGCGATTAAGAGCACCATACCGAACCTCATTGGTTCCATTGGCTGCGATGTTATATAATAAACGCTCATCATGTAACATATCGTTAGTAATAACTGCAAAGTAATAAGTATTAACATCTTAAATATTTTCTCCAACTCCAACTCAAAATGTTATCGTAACCCATGATGCCACTATTTTGTTACAACTCCAAATTCTGATTTGATCTATCTGAGGTCTTCGCATTACCTCTCCACCGATTTTGGTTACAATCTGTTTTATCTTAAGTTAACGGCGTTAGTTATTAAATTTTTTGAAATGATGCTCCACAATAGCCAAAGTTATTTCCAAAAGACATCAGGGACATACAGTTATGCCACACTTAGCGTATTTAGAAGTTATGTAAAAGAAATGTAGTTGGCGGTTGTGGAGGCAAAATATACAAGTTGGAAGTTATGAAAACATTTTTGAATTACAGTTTTAATTTGTAATCTGAACCTCATGCAAATACTCACTTGAAAAGGAACGTCGGCAACTGTTTTTGCAAAATAATACGCTTTTATTGAATACCAATAATTTAAATGTTCCCTTTATAAAACAGACATTTCCAAAGGAACTACAACCATTTCGTTAAAATCGAAATTTGATCACTGTTGTTATACTTACATGTTAATATGGTTGGCATCATAGCAGAAAACGTAATGAACATGATCGTGAAGAAGATCAAACCGGCGTTGCTCATCACTTTGCTGCATCATTGCCTATATCGTAATAAATTAATCCTAACAGGCACCCAATCACAAAATATGCGGCTAATCTCATAGTGGTTAATTGAGTATCTCTAAGGGTTGTAAACGCGGTGCGCTTCAGTAATATCCAAATTGCAACCAACCAGATATCGGAAATCTGGCTATATTGTCGGACATTTTCAAATTTTCGGCAGAATCCAAAAGTGCGGTTGTGCATGTTGCGCTTGAATTTATTGGCGTTGGTTTGTTGATCCCGTTGGGAAGAGGCAGAGTTTGTTTGGATGTCGTTGATTTCAACGGCGTCGTTTCTTTGGCGATATCGTTAGTTGTAGTAGTAGCAGCAATTATATTAGTTTCTGGTGTTTTCTGATCGTAACTATCACATTTACCAGTATTTACGGCGGTTATTAACTTTGAAGATAATCCCCGTGTTCACACAAGCTACTTCTAACACTAGAAGAAAGAAAATTAGTACTTTGCTATAGTAGAGAACGTTGACTTACCGTAATCGGCAGGATTATGGTAACTGGGGCAGTGTAGGCCCACTGATGATAGAAAAGAACTAATCCCATGACCACACCTTTGTAGATACAGTTCCTTCCGTTAACATATATAAGTAATCAAACATTTCAAAAATTCTAGCGGACGGTTGATGAATTGTACAAATAATTGTTCTTCCTCCTCTAGCCAAAGATTTCAATAACGAAATGCATTGAAAGCAAGAAGAACTATCTAATCCACTAGTTGGTTCATCAAAGAACATAACAGGAGGGTTGTTAACAAGTTCTAAAGCTATTGACAGTCGCTTCCTTTGACCACCTGATATACTACACGTCAACGTGTCTCTACAGTCGCTGAGGTTCAAAACCTCGATAACTTCTTCAATAACGGCCTCCTTTTGAGGAGCAGTCAAATCGTTTCCAATCTTTAAGTTTGCCGAAACTCGCAACGCTTCTTTCACTGACAAATTAGGAGTAAGACAGTCATCTTGCATTATATAACACGACATTTTCCTAAATCGTCGAAGATTTCGGTCTTTTCCATTTATTAATATCGACCCTTCCAAATTTGAAACTCTACAAAATTTGATAAAGATTTTATACATTTTGAAGACCTACTGTACTTACTTATATCCCGCTAATATATTCATTAAAGTACTTTTTCCTGCTCCCGAGGGACCCATTATAGCAGTCAATTCTCCAGATCTAAATTTACCATTCACAGCTTGTAATATTTTTTTCATACCCTTTTTCCTCCTCCCTTCCGATACAGAATAAGATAAATCTAAAAATTCTATATCGACGGGAGGCCTTTTAGGCAAGTGTGTTAATGAGATCATAGGCCTTTTCTGATTATTTGGACTAGCATTTGGTACTTTCTTTAACCCGCTTCCATTGATTGTGGTTGTGATTGAATCGTTGCAAATGTTGTTTGTGATCCACTACAGAAAGAAATATATAGTTTATTTTGTCATAGAACAATGTCGGTCAACTCAAAATTGTTACACATCAATTAAGATGGAGTTGAAAAATCAAGTGTTGAATTTGGTTTCTGTTCATGCATATTATCTATATTAATTTAAAAAACGCCTAAAGATGTATAATAAATTTAGTAGGTATTAAATTGTTATTGTCTTATTATACATATTAAATTAAGTATTTCCAATACTTCTGTAAAATTTAATTATACAAACGTATATTAGGTAGTAAGCAGAATATTTTCTACGTCCACAGAATTAATAGAAAAATATATGACCTTTTACGCGTAAATTAAAGTGTGAAGGGCAATTTTTATTAAAAATTAGCAACGTTGCAAATAAATCGAAGTGAAATAGTTTTGATAAAACTTTCGTTTATGTGTTTAAAACTAGATTGCATTATTCATCATTGCTTTTATTTGTTTTATTACGTTTTGTTTCAATGGAATTAAATATTATTCAACGATTAAAAAAACAAATGTAATTATAAAATTTGGAATAAATCAAAACAGCAAAAAATGGGGGTTGTAATTTAAAAATCACTCACAATGAAAAATAGCTGACGTCATAAATGAAATTTTGATGTTCATGATAACGTAAAAACAGCAGTATATCATTAAATTAGTTGTATGAGCAGTCTATTGTCGAACGAGACGAGCGAAGCGAGAATGTCACAATAGAACCAGTTCAACAATGTACCACTTGTAGGTACACCGTATTTAATGTGAAATATTTTGTCTCTAATTACAATGAACTTTTATAAAGTGGCCAGTAAAATATTATTCAATATAAAGTTATTACACCCAATTGGAAAAAAATTAATAATGTACCGTATAGAACAGAGTAATCCTTTGGGAGTTCAATTAAAGATTGTAGAGAAATTCCACGTCATTAAATCTTAACCTTTGAGTTGCGTTTTGAAGTGTACCTTATTGATCTAAAATATTTAGAAGATCCACACTACTTTTGGTTATACCTGAATTGATTGCAACTTGATTATATTTAATGGAACACCCTGAATATTATTACGTGTTTGTATTGTTTCGTTCTAAAACTCAACTATGGATCTTAAATTTCTTTATTTCAAACAGGAAGTGGAGCTTAGAAATATGTTTCAAAATAAGTGAATCTTACAAAAGCCACAATAGAACAACTGTCAGTAATCGTCATTCATAATTATATTTTTAATATTAACATTTCAAAAGAAACACATTTATTTGAATTGAAATTGAAAACGAGGAAATGAAGCAACAGCAACCTAGTTCTAGTTCATGAAAAAGAAAAGTTTTGTATGCGAATATTATAATTAACGAATTCGATGAGATTTCACTCCACTGTTCAAGTATACAACTGATTCACGTGGTCATTTAAATCTGATTCACCATTTGAACAAAAAGAAAAAAAAGTTTTGGTTTTTTAAATCGAGAACAAACCAATCTTTCTCTCACGATGGAAAGCCTGTGCCCCTGCGGAAACAGAGAACTTAAAAATTTGATCAACAACTCCCTTGCTGGAGAGAAAGTACTTTACGTGCTTACCAAACTATGTAATTTGATTATAAACGGATCAATTTTGCCCGAAATAAGACCTATTTTGATGGAGGAGTAAGATCGATTGCCGTTGGTTTCAACCTTTAGATTTAGACGGCTTGCTGCAAAATTAGCATGTAAATATGTAAAGAAAAAAAATGGTGATTATTTGCGACCAATTCAAGTTAGAGTTAATATCAAAAGGGGCTGCGGAGCCACCGTGCATGCGCGAGGAACGAACCTGCAATCTTTTCCAAATACATCAAAAGTTTTCTTGAAGATTTATTTTCCGTAACGCCCAGGAACCCCTTTAACACCATCGAAAGGGATTCCATGTTAGCCGTTGTCGGAGGAAAAAAAAACAGAAATATATAATTTCTTGCAACAATGCTACCCAAGTCCCAATCACATTAATTATTTTCTACTATGGAATTGTCTAGCAATACCAAAGCTTGTTTACTTATTACGATGTACTCCGTGCTGTATGTTTCCAGACATACTTATCACCATAGACAAACTAATGTTATCGACGCTTGAATCAATTATTAATTGCCATTTCCATGGGCAGCAGTTCACAATTGCAGCCTTCCCAAATAAAGACAGTGGTTTAGAAATCAGGAAAGCGGAAGATCTTAGGCTGCCAGTTTTCTGTTAATTCAGTGACTGATTTGATAAATTGATGCTACCTCTTCAAGATCTCTCAGTTTGCATATTAAACGGAAGCTCTTGAGACTTGTAGAACCAACACGACAAAATTCCTAACAACTTAAGCCTTCAGAAAGACTGGGATGTTACGAGGATGTATTGATATCTAGTTAGCCTAGACCAGTTCCTTGCATAAACAAAATATTGCGTTACAATAGCAACGACCAATAACTTATTAGAAGTGTCAGTGTAAAGTTTGACGTCAAAAAAGTAAACCAGAGTCACGCAATAAATTAAATAAAAAGATGTCCACCGAAATTGTGAAAATCGAAAAATTGGAGTATCGAGCCATCATCAAGTACCTGTATTTAAAAGGGTTAAGAGGTAAGCAGGTTTACGAAGATATGCTTGATACCCTTGGTAATCAATGTCCTTCGTATGCGACCGTCAAAAATTGGAATGCAAGCTTCAAAAGAGGTAAATTTTCCATTGAAGATGATGACCGATCGGGAAGGCCAGTTTCTGTGTCAGTCCCCGAAAATATCGATGCAGTTCATGACATGATTTTATCAGACCGTCGAATTGGGCTAAAACGGATATCTGAAGCACTGAATATTTCATACGAACGCGTTCATCATATGGTTCACGTCAATTTGGACATGAGAAAATTGCTGCAAAATGGATCCCCAAATGTTTGAATGTTGACCAAAAGCGTGCAAGGGTAGAAGCATCGCGTTCGATCTGTGCTCGAATTGAAAACGATGTAGACTTCTTAAACCGAATTGTTACTATGGATGAGACTTGGGTACATTTCTACGATCCAGAAACAAAGCAACAATCGATGGAATGGCGACACTCTGGTTCTCCAAGACCTAAGAAGTTTCGTGTCCAAAAATCTGCTGGAAAAGTTCTTGCTTCAGTTATTTGGGATTGTCATGGAGTAATCATGATTGATTTTTTTGATAAGGGTAGAACAATAACTGGAGATTACGATTCGACATTACTGACCACTACGGGAATATATTAAAGAGAAAAGACGCGAAAAGCTATCCAAAGGTGTTTTGTTTTTGCAGGACAACGCCCCTGCACAAAAATCTCATGTTGCCATGCAAAAAATTCGTGATTTAGGGTTTGAATTACCAGAACACCCCCCTTATTCACCCGATTTGGCTCCGTCCGACTCTCACCTCTTTCCTCAACTGAAAAAAAGTTTAAAAAAATTTTCTTCCAACAAGGAGGTAATAGAAGCTGTGGAGGTCTGGTTTGCAGAGCAAGAAGAAACATTTTTTTTAAAGGTGTAGAGACGTTGCAGGTTCGCTGTAATAAATGTATCCAATTAAGAGGAGAATATGTTGAGTAATAAAATATTTTGACATTGAAATTTTGTTTGGTTCTATAGTAGGCTAAGAATTTTTCAATATATCCTCGTATATATGCAATATTTATTATCGTTTGTTGACGACACTTACATAGCCCGTTACAATTCATCGCTAGAACTTCACACACTTGTATATGAGGTGATCCTGTGTCAGAAAACAGTATACACGGTTAAGATGCAAAAAGTCATCGCCGACATGCAGAGCTGAAAACTCTCCTCCGGTGTGCTCTTCAAACTGCTAACATCCCGTCAAAATTAGAACCTCCTGGACTATCACGTAATAACGGAAAGAGTAGATGGGATGACACTTCTCCACTGGAATTGTGGTCAAAATCTTGTCTGGGATGCGACGGTTTCGGACATTTTAATTTCCTCATATATCTCAATTGTATCATCTGCCTCCGAAAACGTAGCAAGTTTGACAGTAACAACAAAAATTAACACCGATACATTGTTCCAAAACTACATTTTCATCCCCATTGCAATTAAAACACTTGGACCATGGTTGAAAAACCTATTGCTTTTGTTAACGACCTTGGAAGCAGGATTCACTGAAGATACAAGATCGAAATCCTATTTAAAACAACGAATAAGCATTGACATATAAAGAGGGAAAGCGGCTTGTGTGATGGGAACCTTTCTCAGTGTTTCCTCGATGGAAGAAATTGTTTATTTACTATAATTTATTATTTTTTTAAATCTGATGCTAACTGTGTTTTTAGTGAAACATATTTTTATTTTTATAAAGTATTTAATTACTTAAAAAACACTTAGTTTAGTGGTAAACTTTCAATTTCAAACACTACTAAAATGGCTGGGAGAGCATTAAATTTCCCCAAAATTTCCTTAAAATAGACAAAAATCCGATGACTGCTGTATGGTCCAAAGCATACTTATGCGAATTGTTCTAACATAACTGACTGAACCCACAGCTTCAGTACAATTGGTTATAATGCTTTCAAATGTACGTGGAAGTTCATGGAATTGGTCGTATTTGAAATATTTGCAGGTAATGTAGTCCTCATTATATTGTAAAAAACTATAAATAAAAGTGATTAATTAGCTTGTACTCATCATCATTCCAATGAAATGTAATATTTACAAGTAAACAAACAATCGTATTCTATAGGTCGTGATGTATTAACTGATCCTGATCTCAAGGAAAATTGATTGTTTGCGCTAATAACTCAAATGAAACGCCAACCCCAAATCAAGTTCCTCTCCTTACTAATAAACCCTCAAATAAGAAACCCCAGGAAAGGGATATTTTACAAAATATTAAATCGCGTCAAATCCAAAACAATTACGGATTCAATTGTAGGTAAAGTGATAAGTCTTCAAAATTATCAGGCACAGTGACAAACCAATCTGTTGGTAATTCTTTCAAGATGCACCACCAAATTCTTAAGAAAGAGAAAACGAATATGAGTGATAGTCTCGAAAACCAACAAATAATTTAATTTTACATAAGTTTTGTTCATAATAAAGTCGCTATAGCAGAGAAACATAGATAAACAAAGCTTCAGAAAATAGTAACAAAAGGTTTTCGAAATTGTCAAATTTCAAATGTCAGAGCATATTTTATTATATTTTATGTTCTTCTTTACCTTCTATAATGTTTACACACACTAAATCAATATTATTACATATAAATACTAAGGTGGATAAAGGTTGGCATGTTTAGGTTTTAGTGGTTTCCTAAACCTTGAAGTAAATGTTTTGCCAAGACAAACCATTCCACAATTGCACATAGTTTCGTCACCAGACTATAAAGGTGTATACTGATCTTTCTGGGACACCATACATAACACTTATATCACATACGAATAAATAAATAAATACATGTTAAATTCACTTTACAAATTCTATTATAATGATGTCAATAATAAAATTAAAAAAAGTTTAGTTGTGGTGTAAAAGACGAATTATAATTATGAATGTATTTTACGAAAACCGAATCATTTGTTTAATTTATTTAAAAATAAATAAATAAATAATAAAGTTAATAAAAAAATACTGCAGTCGGAATCGAACCCCTATTAGGAGAGCAAAATATTACTAGGCAACAAATTAACCAATTTGTCTACGAAAGGCCAATAAATGTAAATTCATTGGGTTAATAAATAAACGTTTATAAAAAATAACTTGTTTTACTGATTTTTTAGTAAAACACGCATTGAATTCTCATTATTATAACATCAATTTTTCTATTTTATCTATTTAATGTTATTATTTTGTGTTCTAATTGTGGCAAAAGAAAGATATAAGTTAATTTTAATTTCACTAGTGTATTCCCATGTCAACTTTTCAGTGGGACACGCGGTATACGAACCTAG
The DNA here is from genome assembly GCA_030710515.1 of Abscondita cerata. Lineage (NCBI taxonomy): Eukaryota > Metazoa > Arthropoda > Insecta > Coleoptera > Lampyridae > Abscondita > Abscondita cerata. The sequence goes on along the minus strand of JALBCR010004060.1, from coordinate 59,824 downwards.
AGTGGTTATGTCCATCAAATAACAAATTCTCTAAATTCATATTTTGTACAGTAAATACTTGTTGTAGCTCGTATTAGTAAGTCTCGTTCATTGATGTTCGTAAGGTCACTGTTAAGTAGTATATAAAATGTACTTGTATAATGAATGTAGAAGATGCCCCTGTAAATAAACCAGTCCACACGATATCGTCTTTAAGTTAAGTCATCTAACATGGCGCAGTCGGTAGGATAACAATTAAAAAAAAAAAGAGGACCATTCAAACCGTTAAAAATTAATCAAAAGTCGAATGAAAATAATGAAGACATTTATTTAGCTCTGTTATCATTTAGAAATACCCCCGTTTATAACAGTATGTATACTCCTGCTCAAATATTAATGAGCAGATATTTACGATATAATTAACCGTTAGATGATGATAAATTCGAGTCAATCTTAATTGATAAAAATATATTAAAAAACAAAATTAATGATGCTCAACAAAAAGTCAAATAAATTATAATAAAAAAGTTAGGTTTAGGGATGAATTAGATAATGATGACACAATATGGTACCAAAAACAAACCGAAAGATATATGACATAAAAGGCAAAGTAATGAAAAAAATTAGAGATAGAACGTATCAAATTCAAAGAGAGGATGGTAGTTGTATAGTTAGGATTAAGTATTATTTGAGACAATCAGAATATACTGATTTTCACATTACAACTGGTTCAAGCTATGTAGCTCACAAGTGCTAGATGACACTAAAGATTCAAATGAAGACATTCCTTCAACCAGTATGGAAAGTGAAAGTCAGCAATCCCAAACTATAAATGAATCTATAGAAAACAGTAATGTCGATCAGAATTGTGTAAGTACTAGAAGCTGTACTAGAAGGCAAATCAAGAAACCTTCAAAATTAAACGATTTTGTAATTCACTAAAAAAGGAAGGGAGATGTTAAAGTAGTATAGAAATAGTTCTGTATATAAAATGTACTTGTATAATGAATGTAGAAGATGCTCCTGTAAATAAACCAGTCCACACGATATCGTCTTTAAGTTAAGTCATCTAACAGTCACATTCACTTACACTTAATCATTTGTTTTCTTAATCTATCAAAATACGTTTCTTCTGACGTTCCGATTCTAGAACTTTCATCTTTCTCCAAGAAAGTCGAATTTCTCATTATTAACATTTTTGACACTACATTCCAGCGCATAGCTCCGATGCAGCTTTGAAGTGGAATTATGGTTATTATTAATTAGTTTATCATGTTATCCTGTACTCTAACTAACTTTAATAAACAAAAAGCGAGGGATGCTTCATGATGCTTTCAGTAATCTTATAATAACTTGACCCTCGGCAAAAGATAAATAATCGGAACACCAATCCGTATCCGGTACCTCACACTTTTTTATATCACAGTTTTTTTTTGTTCATCACTTTAGTAACATTTAAAGTTTATTCAAAGTAAATTTTTTTCTTCCTTTGTAAACTGTTTTTGATTGCATTAAAGTAAATACTGCTCCGTAGATAATTTAGCGATTTATGGATAAATTGAAACCTAAAATCAAATTTCTGTGAATTCTCTGATTCCCGGAGCAAGGTCAATAATAAAAGGAATTGATTTAAAAAACAATAAAAAAGTGCCTTTATTTGTATTATAAATAATTATTATAAATTACAAAATATTAGATGAGTCGAAATTGTGTAGTGTTGGTAGTTTACCATGACACAGATACTGAGGACCTTTAGAAATTTGAGCGGAAATATAACTTCTTTTGTTAATAATAAAATTGTTGTATTCCAGGATTATGCAATACTTTCAAAAGAACATCCTATTCTACAAAGTTTTGGATAATTTTTTTTTAAGTGTAATATATATAAAATTTTTATGTCACAGAAAGTGATATGAACCTTCATTTATTTGTAAACTATCTTCTTGTGCGTATAAAGAACTTAAATGAACAATACAGATTTTGTACCATGAATTAATCGCTGAAATGAATTTACGATAAATTGTCAGGGCAATTTGAGAAATTGGCAAAATTAGGTAAATCAGTGCGACACTTGGTGGAAATTTTTTTGTTAATGATAATTTTGATACGGTAAAGAATTGATTGTGTTTAAAATACAAGAATCTTATTCATAGTTTGAGTTATAGAACAGAATATTTTTCTTTGCACACGTTTTTTTAATAAATAACCAAAATTTAGTTTGACAAACAATTTCTTATTGTATTAAAACACAAATAATTAAAAAAAAGCGGAGAGAAAGTATGCAACAGCGCAGAGACATAAAACATTTGATCAAGAAAAATCAAAATAACTTTTATAGAAAGAAATAAAAAGAAACTTGTAGAAAAAAACACACATTGTTTTCTAAAATGTTACGTAATTTATTATTGTCAAAACTTATTGAAATATATCTAACTGTTTAACAAAGCATAACTCTTAAGACAGGATCTCATACCAGCTTTTACCCCGAGACAAAATCTCTATCTTGAACGCGTTTTAAGACTGGAATCAAAATGTTGCTCGAAAAGAGGAAAAAAGAATTTCGTGGTGTCTAATCTTGAGTTTGGTCCTGTGAAACGAATGAAGAAAGACTTTCTGTGGACGAGACATTTCTCAATGTATACAATTTACGATGCACCAAAGTTAGTAAAGTGCGTTGATAAAGCAGTTCAAATATACCCTAAACCTTTTCGTGTGTGTTCGTGCACCTGCATTATTTCACGGTAGGAAGAATATTTGAATGGGCGAATACGCGAAAAACATTATTACAAGAATAATTTATACGGTTTATTTTAAAAAGCAACTAATTATATCAAATTAAGTTAAATTCGGATTGGAAGAAGAAGACATGCTATTTAAAATATAGAGATCAGTCGGACAAAAACTTTCTTAGAGAAGAAGGTACCTAAGAACTCGTGGAAAATTACGCGTTGAAATTTTTGTATGAAACATGTTCAAATCAATGATGTACGGTTTGGAAAACGTGGTCACCCTTGATGGAGGAGATATGGAATATTGTAGAAGCAGTGAGTTACAAACTCCATTTTATTCAAATGCCAAAATACGAGAGAAAATATATGGAAAGATTTGAAAAGGTTAATGTACTCGAAAAAAATAAATCGAAAATTTATTTGTTAGTTCGAGTACAGCACAGATACCTCTTAGTTTCAAAAATATATCTATTTACCTGCAATAACATTTATTACTATATTTTTCGTAAAAGAATGAAGCCCTCATTAACGTAATAAATCAAATGTAGTTCAAGTTCGCAATTCGTGTAGTCTATAAACTTAATGACACAATATACCCTTTATTGATCACAAAGTAAAATAGAACAACGCGAAATCCACAGCCATTAAACTTAATCGATGTGTAGATGGGATCGGTGAACACGATATAATCGAAAAAACTGTTTGCTTTTGACGCAACATTCTTTGTATGAACGGATTCAAATCCAGTCCAATAATTGAATTAAGTCACGCTTTTACATTTCACATAATTGGATCAATAAGCAATTACATTGAGTAAATAAAATTCTTCTGAACTCACCTAAGAGTATTATTGAGTAATTCCAGTTCTCTCGGCGGCGGAGAACGGACGTTAGATGTTTTGTAAAATGCGCTTCCTTCTTGGTAATCGAATTCATTGTCGTCTGGCAAGTGGATTGTCACACTTTTCGATTCATTAATGTCAGTCATTATACAATTACTCCAAAAATGTTGTACGAACTAGAAGCGATGTCTTCATTTAGGACTAAGATTCAAGTGGTACTGAAACTCTGTAACAAAAAAAATTATTGTCGCATTGATAATTTCAAAATTTCTGATAAAATTAATCTTTCAAGTGGTGCCTACAATAGTAGTTGTTCATATTATCTTAAACCAACTATTTAGTCCAGTTAATGGTATGCCAATAACACATACCTACTAAAATATAGTTTTCTTCCATTACTCTCTGAGTGAGTTTAAATACTTATTGCATTATTAATTGTACGCTTATCATAATTATATTAAAACTTTGGCCACAACTCGACGTCATTGTGTCTAGCAATTAATTCTCGTCAATCAGTCGTTACATTAGCAAATACTATCTTTTGACTTTTACACTTACCAGATGTTCTCTAAGTAACCAAAAGTAAGTATGCACTTTATAAACCATATCTTGATAAGATATCACGACTAGAAACAATAAATTTTAATTACATTGTAAGCACTACTTCCAACAAAATAAAATTTGTAATAGTTAAGTTTATTGAACTTAATATTTAGGTTTCTTAAGCGAGACGTCGTCTCCATTTTGAACCAGTTATTTTCTTTGCAAGAATCGAAGGACCAAAAATTATGTAATTTCAACTCTTGCAGATTAATTGCTAGTTTTTATTTATTGAATGACTGTGAAGCATATAAAATCAATGTTAAGTTATGCTTTAGATGTTTTATTTTTTTAAAACTACTACGTAGGGTACGAAAGAAAAGTCAATGAAAATTCCGAACAAAAATTAAAAAAAAAACTAATTTTACGTGATTACAAAATCTAGATAAACAATTGTGATCGATTTTCATGAAAAATTTGAGTGGAAATATGAAATTAAAATAAATATTTCTCTTCAATAATAACAGAGTGCAACTAAAATATCTTCAAATGTTTGAATTGTAATCTGAGATAAAATGGACATTTACGGTTGTGCAAGCTTTACAATGATTGATAGATTAAATTTAATTTCACGCAAAAGGCACCTTAATGAAAAATTGAAAATTATACTGAATCAGATACAATCGAACAACGTAAGCTGAAATATTTATCACTTTTAATTGTTTAATTTTTGCCAAGAAGAAATTGGCAATATAAAAATGTTGAAATGATTAAATTAATTTAATTTTAAACCTTCTATAATTACGACTTTTGCGAAACAAAATAGAAACATAAAAAGAAAATGTTACTCTTGTTAAACACTTAATTTATTTAAACGTTAAACACACTATACATTATATAGTATGTACATAATTTTAATTATTTAAAAATGTGAATTAAATTTCCAGAATGTACAAAATTTTAATTCTTGAATTTTACTTCTATATGCTTCATGTTCATGTAAAATTCATGTATTTCAATTATGTACTTAATACGAACAAGTTACTTAGATATTTTGAAAACTATTCACTGAAGTCAATATTTACAAGTTACACCAGATCATATTTTAGTAAATATTTTTTCGTCAAAATATAATCTAAATATTCTTATTTGAATTTTAAAATATTTTAATGTATTAGTGACATTTTCATTTAAATTATTGTTGCAAGTGGTTTTTAATTACACAAATTACCAAGCAAATAAATTTAACAGAATTGAAACAAATAAATTTTTATTATGTGCGATTTTGTAATTCTTAAATAAAAATGAAAATAAGTAATACACAAGTTTAATTCATTTTTGTTTAAGGAATTAAATTATGTATATTTAATGCATTTGAATTAAGAATAAAAATTTTCTTCTGTCTTATTTCCATTTTGTTACGTTAATGTCACAACATTAAAAGGTGCATTTAAAATTAAATTAATATGATAGAAGGTTCTGTGAAAGATCCTGGAGTAGGTAATAAATAATTCGTTCTAATAATAATAAATGTTCTTGTAAAGTAGTGAGAACATAACAGGTAGTAACGATACAATGAATTAAAAGGGCAGCTTTTAACCTTTAGTCTTATTAAAGAGGAGTCAGCGTCGTTAGTTGCAAGGTTATTGTTATCACAACTTTTTAATGAACACAATATTAATCTTACTCATGCAAAAACCAAAAATAATTGGAAGTAGTAAACTTTATATCATAATTTGCGGTTAATAAAGTTTTATTATTAGAAATTGTGTTACGATTTTATAGTAGCTTTCGTTCAAATACGTTTGATTAATGTTCCAATCGAGCTTGGAACAATACACATTACATTAATAATTTAGTAGTAAAGGCGTAAATCAAATTAAAAGTTGCATTTTCATTCATTTTATTGAGCACAACCACATATAAATTTTAGAAAACCTAACAATAAACAAAACGGTCTTTGTATGCGCAAATTGGATATCCGTCGAATGGAACCCGGGATTTACAAGAAAATTTATTAGTTTCAATTCGAACGCGAAATGCGATCAAATACTAACGAACTATGAAACTTGAACTAGATATATAAATAAATCATAAAATAATGAGGTATAAATTTGAACAACAATTTATCGAAGAATCGAATAGGTATAATAAAATAATAAGTATTCAGTAAAAAAAAAGATGGATATCTTAAATTAAAGATGAATATATTATTTGGGTCTCTTAGGGCGGAGCGGATGATATAAATTGCCTCGACCGGTATAAATAAAGCATCAATTCTTAAATACTAATGACTATTGAATTGTCATTATTATTCTTTATTCGTTCTGAAACAAGGATGTCCAGGAAGGTTGCTAAAGAAAATGCATCGTACGTCAAAGTTCATTTGCATTAGTACATTTTAAAAACAAGTTTGTATTTTTTCTCGACGACCTACATATTTTGAGTAACGCAATTGATTACTAATTTCGAGACCTTTGTCGATGTTGTGAATATATTTAATTGGCGGAAGAAATTGACGAAAATCCATTCAGAAACAAAAAGTTGATTTTTTCTGTTTGTGTCAGAAATTCAAAATATAAAAAAAGCGTCATGATTACCCTTTGGTTCATTAATTAAGACTAGTCTTTAAGCACGTCCTACGGACGCATGAATTTTAACCTAAAACGGATACATAAAAACATGTTTGTCGTCAAGACAAACATATTTAATAATAAAAACAAAAATTAAATTTTGAAGTGTGGGGAGAGTGGGTGTAGCCAGCCCCAAGGGGTTAAGTTAGAGTTTCAAATACGCTTGCATCCAGACCTCCTTAAAATCCTCTATCGAATGGTGTATTCAGTTTTTTTGAAAGCGGATATCGTTAGGATCTAAGGAGTGTTCCAAAAACGAAGGATAACAATGATTCTAATTAATCTTCTCAATGCTGAAGCTGTTCATTTTAAAAGCATCATTCAAGATCAATTCAACACAACGTCTTCCAGTACTTAAAACCACCGTCACTGGAAAAGTAGTCCATGAAAACCAATCTGTAGTGTTCAAAATAGATCCAAGTTTGCAAAGGCCAAACTAACAGTTCATCGATATTCAAGGCGCCTTTTAGATTAATAGTCTGGTTGGGGCAATGATACTATTAATAACAAACGAGCGTGGGAACGCTAATTGCCAAAAACTGTCAGGTAACTAGATACAAATGGAGGAGACCTCACCTCTGCAGGTGAAGTTTCAAGCAGTAAAATTTCATAACCGAAGACGTGCTTGATTATAATCCGGATATTTCTAATAAAAACAATTATCAAAACTCACCGTACCAAAGACAAAAGAAACAAAACCAGCAGAAACACTGAAAATACCCAACACTCTCACTCTTGCGTATGTACTGTCAGGAAATATCAAACTAAGTAAAGAAGTAATTATCAGCGAGATAAACTATTGTCAAAAGTTATGAGCAACCTAGAATGTAAAAAGACACTACTTCAGAGACCTATCTAGGGACTAAATAATAAAAACCCTAGAATTCTGAGTAAATCACAAGGCTTGATGATAATCGGATGTTGTCAAACCTTGGTGCAACAATTATGCCAATCTTGGGGTTCAGGACGAAAAAAACTTCTAAATGCTGTGAACTCTACAACCACTTCACTATAGTCGAAATTGATAAATTTAACGTCGTTTAACAAGAGGGCTTCCATTACAAATACAAATAAAATCTCCCTAACCTTACTCCCATCAATTCCTCCACTACTCACATATTTTGTTATTTTTTATAATAAAATTAATGTTTCTGAAACATGTTGAATCGAATTTGATTGCGACATTGTGCAATTCAAGTTTGGTGAATTTGTCAAGTTTCTGGTAGTTATTATTTAAAAATAACCTGCCAGCATTAGTAGTGAATGTACCAAAATAAATAGTACAAAAAATCGAAACTATTTTTGAACAATATATTTCTATGAAACTTCTTTAAAAAATTGTCACGTAATTCCAGATCAACTTGGATGTAAAAGGTAAATTTGATTACATAATACTATCAAATTAAAAACGTGATAATAAAATCATGAATAATTTTTCAAGCAGAATCCTAACAATAAAAAAAAGTGCAATATAGTGGCAGAACATTCAAAATATATCCCACCCTCAGTTTTTAATCACAATCTGATGCTATGCAATACTTTTTTTGATTTTCAGATAGTGGACACCCTGTCAAATTATGCGCTTAACGTACCGTTGTTTAGGTTAGATGACAAGATATTGAAAAATGCCTAAGAAAGAAGTTGTTCAGAATTAGATTATACGTCTATGTGCAAATTTTCAAAAGAAAATAGTGATTTTTCAAAAATATCAGTTTTCCGGCATTTTTTCCGGAAATGAAAACAAAATTTTTGCATTTGATTTGCATAAAACACAATAAAACCAACAAATAAACTTCACAATCCAGTAATTTTTATTTATTAGTCTACCAATGGACGGTAAAGAACAAAAACATTGTTTTTAGGACGGACTTTGTTGCAATAGCCTGCAGAAAACAAAAGGTTGAAATTACAAATTTAGAATTATTTAAAATAGTCCTAAAATGATTCTTAGAATTCTTCCATTCTAAACCCAATTTAAACATTTTTTTACAATATTGCCTGGATAACATTTGCCAAAAGAAATTTTCGGATATCTCAATTACAAAAATTTTTCCCATTTGATGCACTCTTTGCCGGTCACTGTATATAACTCAAAAGTTATGTAACTGCGTACCTGTCTGTGGTGTGTGTTCACTCATTGAGAATGCGTACCCATCGAGATGATTAGTGATAGCAGTTAATTTATTTTGAGAAAATTTAGTTAAAGTTATAGTTAAACCCATGCATATAGGCCTATCATATTTATCGTTTTTAAAGAATATCTTGGTAGATATGTCCTTTTTCTGTGAACAATAAGATAGGCATAAAGGTATACCCAGGTTATATATGAGAAACAAAAAGACCAAAATTGCAGATAGCGCTCTTATCAATTATATAGTGAGCAGAAAATGCAAACGCTCGTCAATCATTTCTGAACCCGGTGTACCTACTATTTCTTTCTCCCTAGAACTTTTGCCATATAGTTCCAGTCTTGGAAAATGCTTGGTAAACACTGTTGGGTGTTAATTTCAGAAATATAAAAGAAAATGAAGAGGATAATTTTCTAAATATCCCCCACAGAAGCATAAATGTAGTTAATATTAACAAAAACTACCTTTCCACAATCTGTTTTCTTATTAAATTTCTCACCTAGAGTTTTGATGGTAACTGTTTTAAATGGAATTGAAGAGCATTATTCCAAAATTGAAATTGATAAAAACTGTGATATTGTTACTGTTTTATACGAAAATAAAATAGAAATTTAATTGTTTCTGTAAACTGTATTGCAATTTCGAAATTCAATAGACCCTTTTTAAATATTGATTTGTTTAGTGAGTTTTATATAGGAGTGCTAAGGGATTTCGGGCAAACACCATAGCTGTTGATAAACCAACGTTTCGACTGGTGAGGCCAGTCTTTCATCAAGGCATCTAACAATTATTGGTATAGAACCAGAACAATTTTTCTTTTCTGGGTCCAGTTAATATACATTCTTTAAAAAGGTAAAAACCAATTAACACGTCGATTATTAAAAATTTGCAATAAATAAAAGACACACAATAACTGACGAACAAACGTTAATCTCAGACATGATTGAAAAATAGTATGTATATTGTCGACAAATTATTTACTCTAAAGTTGTTTAATAAATTCCTAAATTTATTAAAACAAATGACAAATAGCGTGCTACAAAGTAGCACACAGTAGTAGTGTGTTAATGCGATCCATTATCTCATGCTATTTCGCATCAATGCAGTATCAAAGTGGTCATTGCAGCATCCAAATAGAAAATAATTATTTAAATCACAACCCAGAAACAGCATTAAATAGTTTACATTAATCGTAAGATTCTTGAAACTTATAATCTGATATCAGAAATACATCATCTCCCCGGAATGTAGAACGTCCACTAGATACAAGCAGTAGATTCTCTATACGTGTTAGTGTTTCCTTCAGTCACCGATAGATGGCGTTATGTGCTGGCTTTCCGATATAGTCGTTGATTGAATATCGCGAAATAATGTTACCACACGACAGAACAACGCAATAATTTAGTAATATTTCATTTTAGCATAAATATTACCAGGATATACTATTCAGTTTGTTTGAATTAATCTTTAATTTTAAAATTGAGTGTTAGGTGTAGAAAATAACCAGGAAACTAAAATATTATAATAATGTAACACGTATCGCCACCTATCGGCAACTTCGGGAAGTTTATATGCAAATATAGAATCATCTGGGGCTTATACATTCGGGGGAGATGATGTATTTCTGCTGATATCTATAGTTACATGGTAATTTATAGAAATTGTTTTTGTTTGTTGAGAAGTTTTTTAATATACCAACAATAAAAATAATAACCATTTTAGAAGTCCTAAGCCGGAAAGCAGCTAATTTCTGGCTGCTTAAATGCAAATAGTAGTTACCGGACGAGATTTTTTAACTAGATAAAGATGCAGGAATGATTGGAAAATAACACGGATATTGCTACTGCGCGCCCTAAAAACATAAGTTTCCAGCTTCCAGATCTTTTTGTATAAAAGCTCTTCGTTTTGCGATATACCATTCTACAAAATAAGTTATTATTACTATTTACTACCTGTTCTCTGGCAGTAAAAACGATGTAACATAAGCTAAACTTATATTTTATTATAAGTGTATATTTTTGAGATGGGCTTTACACCTTGACGTCACGTTTTTCGAGCAGCTTGGTGTCTTCCGATGTTGACTTGACTCTAGTACAAAAATGCATTTTATGTTATTATTGTAGTTTTATCATGTTCAAGTACTAAACTAACGCTCTTGTAAAAATTCCTTATTAAAGGTGACAGTTTAATGACTTTTTACAGGATTATATTCATTAAGACATTATGGGTATAAAAAATTAAATTGTACTAAAAACAAAGATTATTAATATTGATACTGTTAGGTTATGTTTATTCATATGAGACGGTTGAGAGGCGTACTGTTTTATTATTAGTCATGTTGGTTACATTGTTGTTGCGTATGCAACCTTGGCCATGCATATTTGTACAACTTATATTATAACAGAATACCTACAACTGAACTACTCAAATTCTTGTAGAATATGAAATTTTATTGTAGAACTACTACGCCAATACTAAGAAGAGTGTTGTAACTCTCGTCAGCAGAAAAAATATTCCGATCTCTATGCCAATTTTTGAACTATACTCACAATAAAAACTTGGTGCATTTCCAAACTGCACTTCTGTTAATTTTTCACAACGTAAACAAAATGCGGCGAGTAAGAAAGATCATTAATTTCTGTTTCTTCGCACACAAAATCGATGGTTACACAAGAAACTTGGCATCGGTATTATAGTTCATAAAGATCCCATGTTCACTTTCTATTAAAAGCTTTTTATAAATGTAAATAAACCTACGTACGTGGGATACTCCGAAAATAAGTATATTTTGTGGAAAATTAATTAAATTCAAACTAATTTTAGGTAACAATAAAAATTTTATTGGATTTGTCATAACAATGAACGAGCGAAATCAGAAATGAATATGAAGAAATCTTGATACAAACAGTTTTTGTAGAGTTTCTAATAATCCATTGCTTTGAACGCCTGTGAGTCATAATTTTATTAGAACTTCCTAAACAACCGGGTTTTCAAAAATTTTAGGACGATTCAAGTCAATTTCAGGCAGTCCTTTTTAACTGAATGGTTTCAAATTGATAAAGTCTAATGCATTTTATTTAAAAAAAACGTTTTTTATGAATTTTGTTTAATTACCTTTCTTTTGTATAATTAATATATTTGGAGATTCTGTTCAAACAATTTTTTTGGTGGGTAGAATTTGTGAAACACATTCAGCCGATAATTATCTTCGTGTTTGATATTTCGTTTTATTTCCTATTTGAAAGTTTTGTTATCCTAATTTATTCATTTAGAAAAACAGTCTGTAAAAGCAAAAACCTTGGTATACACAATTTAAACAAAATGGTAAACAGAACTTGATAATTTGTCGCCCGTAAAATGAGTTTATGAATTCACCCTTTAGCAACAAAAGAAAATTAAATAACAAAAAAGAAGGACCAAGTTCAAGTTAATTAGTGATATAGAGTCCGAGGAAAAAACGTGTTAAAAACCTAAAACTATTTACTCAGTAATTTATACATGTTCCTATAATCCCTGTTTGGGCACTTTAGAGCAAATATTTTCCATTGTTAATACAAACGATCCCATTTAACACGTACACTAGTCTTTCTTAAAACAAACTTATGAACTGAGTTAGTTGTTTGGTATTTTCTTATTTATTTATTTACCTATAAAGGTTCCTTGTACGTTGGTGTTTTTGTATGAATATTTCTAAAGAACAAATGCTAAATAAGAATAAAAAATAAAAACAAATTTGAAATTCATTTGTCAATTGTACAATAAACCTGAAGAAAACCCTGATAAAATTTATTTCTTTATTGTTTTCTACGAAATATGAAATTGCAATTACAAGAAAATACGTACTTACGAAACAACAACTGGTGTTAATGACCCTGTTTTTGTGGTCTCAAATGAGAAATTGTAAATATTTTAGCAAACAATCTATTGTGTCGCTTATAAGGAATAAATTAAATAAAACAATTATAGTCATAAAACACTTGAAAATGCAATAAATATTTTTTAGTAACGTATATAGTTGGAATCTAACTTATACGACCTTTGGTTCTTTGTTACACAAGAATGCGTTTGTTCTTAAATGTCACTAACTACACTTCAACAAATTCAAACAATTTCCATCGGCTAGTAATAGTAATAAAAATTAATTAGTATCCCTAGCGTTTAAGAGAAATAATAACGAGAAACCCTCGGACCGGGCTATTGCCCTCGCGTTTATAATTTTAACCTTTCATACTGTTACTAAGTTCAATTAGAAAGTTTTTTTACAACAGTTTTAAATTGGCAAGAATTGCATCGAACTTCCTCATTTCTAAAATTGTACATTAAACAAAACTATATTGTTAAATATAATAAATGAAATAAAGTGGTGATTATATTGCAGAAATTTCATGCTAATTTTTTTCAAAACACGTATTTCCCTTATTTTTTTGTTTGGATTATCTATACCGGGTGATTCAGCTAACCCGTTCATTAGAAGTTTATGGACTTCCCGTTGAAATATTTGTTTAAAAATTTGGAATAGGGGATTGCTCGAAAAGTTCTATTTAATTCAAATAGTTCAGCTTTTCTAGCACTTCCGGTTGCACCGGAAGTGACTACCAACTTTCTTATTTTAAATAGAATGATATATTTGTTTTTGTATATTTGGATTCTACGCTAAAATGAGTTACTTTTATGTAGCACAACCTATATGAAAAATCAATAGTTTTGAGATATTCTCAGTTTTTGAGAAAAATTGGTTTTGTAGTATTGTTTTCAAACGCTTGTCAATGATTGAAAAATAATGTTATAGTAACAAAATTTGAGCTATACTGAGTCCTCCTCAGTTAGTTTTTAAATGATGTGTAATTTGACATCTCATTATTTACAGGGTGTTCAAAATGTTTGGCTAAATCTGACTAACTTCAACTGCCCAAAAGTCAATTTTTTCTAAATGGAACACCCTGTATCTTGTTGTTTTATGTGCTAGAATAGCTGAAATATTTTCATTAAATGGGAACTTTTGAGCAATCCCCAATTCCAAATTTTTAAACAAATATTTCAACAGGAAGTCCATGAACTTCTAATGAACGGGTTAGCTGAATCACTCTGTATAACCATGAGTTAACATGGTGCAAAAATAAAAATAATTATACAAGTTTACCAAAGTTTATCCAGTAAATAGATTTATTTTCAAAAACAAGACGTATTTGCCCTAATTTTTATAGTTTTGTTTGTTTATTTAATTGCTCATTAAAATGATTCATTCAATTTTCATCCAGTGATTCCATGTGCCTTTGCTGGAGCATATTTGCTGTTACATTTTTCGCAAAAACAAGACGAAACTATGTGTTCAAATATTTTAGATAGTTTATTTATTTAATCACCCATTAATATGATATAGTAAAAAAATTAAAAAACAAGCGCGCCAGTTTATCAAACTTCCCATACAGTGCTTATGTTCCAGCACATGCCATTCTATTTTTTTTAAACAAGAGGTTTTAGTTTATTATTTAATTATCTTTTAAAATAATACAGTAAATTAAACGTTTAAATTGATTTTCAATTCAGTGATTCCAAGTTGTACTTAATTTTGTATGCAAAGACATTTGTGCCCATTTTCTTTTCTGAGTTTATTTACTTAAGGGTGATATCCTTAAAAGCATTCAATACAAAACTGAAATACTTAACCGTGCAAGTTAATCAAACAGTGATTCGATGTGCTTATGTTTGAGCATATTCTTAAAATCTACAATGCAGTGAATTAATATGCTTATGCTCGAGCAAATCTCTTTCCAAATTCTTCTGGAAAAATCACTATGCGCCCTTTATCAAACTTTCCATACAGTGATATTATTGTAAAAACAATATTTTTATTTAATCATCATCACTTAATACGATCTGCATACAAATTTAAAAAATCAACCCTAAAAGTTTATTAAACTATTCATCCAAGAATTGGATATGCGATGTTTGAGCAACTTTCATGCTAATGTTTTTTACAAAGATGAGACGTACAGTGTATTACGCGGACCCTTTGATATTGTCTTTAAAAACTAGATTTTTGAAAATTGGTTTTGACGATTCTTTTAGGTTCCTCAGTGGCTGTATGTGCCTTAACTTTATGCTTAGTTTGTTTATTTTTTTAAATGAAGCATTTCAGTAAGTTTATCCAGTGATTCGACGTGCTTATGCTAGCCGAGGAGGACTACATTTAATTTTGTACAGTCATTGCCACATTTACCAAACATTTGTGTATTGCCGTAAGAAAATATAACATTGTCCTAATTCCAAAAATATTGCCGACTAACTATTGCTGTGACATTACCGGCTATTACCAGATTTTTTCAATGTATTAGTCCATTCCATCAGTTTCTACATGAATTATTTTTGAATTTATTTGTTCCTGGCAGTTCATGGTATATGCTACAATCAATGCTACAATGCGATACATGTCCTTTGTTACATCGTGGTGCAAATGACTAACACATTATGTTCGTCTAATTTTTAAAGTTTTTAAATCAAGATTTTATACGAACCTAAATTTTTTTTATTCTATTATTTTGGGGTATTGTCGACTATTTTTCTTCATTCTTTGCCGTCGCAATTTCAGTGCTTAGCGATTCGTTTTTTTCTCAAATTTAAATCTTTCCGTTCATGCGATCATAAATCTTCTTTATCAACATCAATTTTTAATTTTGTTTTCGTGATGGAAGAGTTTTGTCTGTTTGTGCAGGTTTTCAAGAAAAGGTTTATTGTAAAACACCTGTATTATCTTAAACTTTTAATTGCTATTTCTGACATATTTTTGATTAGTTTCGCTGGTGACAAACTAAAAGTAGGTAGGGACTACCATTTTTGATTTTTAAATAGTCAAATCTAGGTTCAGTTTGTTGCGCCATCTAGACATGACCTATTGAAATGTTTAATAACCCGCCATTTTTCAGCCCATTTTGACAAGTCAGCCAGATTCTGAAACGTCAGCCGTTACGAGAAATTGGAATTCACATTATTTTAAGGAAAACAAAATAAAACCAACAATATAAGTCTTACTATTTACAAGATTTCAATGCTATCACATTCTTGAGATGAATTGAAAAGAAAGCGATTTCTCATTTTACGTGTAACAAACCTACTCCTGGCCTCGCATTATATAATATATAAGAAAGCAACAATAATTAACTTATAAGATTTAGTTATCTATCACACTTTTGAGAATTATGTAGTAGAAAAGAGACTGAAAATAATAACATGTCTGTCCATACTTTCAATGCAACGTATGTCGGTTTTAATACTGCCTGTATGGCATGAGTGATACTCGAGCTCTCGTGATTCCTACTATACCTCCGATTATTGTAAATAACTTTTTAGTATCTCCTATAATAGCAGATATAACAACGTTCGTCACAAAAGTTGCTCAAACACGTCATTTTATATTTTATGACAAAAACAAGCAGTGCGTGCCCTAATTTTATTTAGTGTATTTTAAGTTTATCAAATTTTATCCATGATTCAATTTACTTAATGAACTGGTTTAGTAAAAGTAGCTGTACACTCGGCTGTTTATCAAATTTCAGTGATTCGTTGTGCGTTGGTTCTATGATATTTTGATGTTACATTTTGGCAAAAATAAGTCGCATGTGCTTTAATTTATTGTTTAGATTTTTATTTAATCCTTCAAGATGATGCAGTAAAAAATAATTTCTTTACATACGCTATATATGACCTGAAACAGTAAAAATATTATAAAATTTTCCGTGCTAGCTCATTAAATGTTCCATTCCGTGATTCGATTCAAGCATATTGAAGAAAAAAAGTCGTATGCGTCCCCGTGCATGCCTCTATAACCACAATATCAATATCTGTGCAAGTAAAGTTATAAAATGAATTTAACAATTTATTTATATTAACCATATCAAAGTAAAGTACATATTAACCGTACAAACATAAAAAACAATGCAAAACAAATTTATTTGCGTGGCTGTGAATTATTTGTGGCCACAATTTCAACACTATGGAGCAACTTTATTTTAAAAAGGTTGGTCACTATGTACCTTTTCCAATTAAAAAGTATAGAGGTTACTAAATCAAATATTATACAGGTTAGACTAAATAACTAATCAATGTGTATGTGTACAGTAATTCACACATTTATTACCATTGCTTTATAGGTGTATAGTGTATATTCCCAACTTATTCTCCCTAGGGAATAACGAACTGTTCACGAGGACAATTACTATGAAAATCCAGATAAAGAACCATACGTAAAAGTGATTTCGTTGAGTGAAGATTATGCTGTTCATTTCGAATTCAATGTCGTTTGTAATTGGAATCAGCGCATGGCTTAGAAATGCTAGTTATCAAATAATGTATAATTATTTCTCGCATGTTTCTTGCGAGTGATTGAGTAAAAACAGCTATTAATGTCATAGAACTAGTTAAACTTGTTTTTGCAAATCATTGGAACAAAGAAAATAATAAAATGGATATTTTAATCACAGCTATTGTTCACCGTTTTTCAACTAAAATTGTATTCAAAAAACGCCATTATCGATAGGAATATCTATCGCAAGACCTTCTTTTTAATCGGAAAATTTTTTCCTTAGAAATTTTTTTGTCGATGAATTAATAACTTATTCATAGATAATAAAATTAAAACGTCAATTCAATAAGTAAATTTATCAACAAAAACTTTGAAATATAAATAGAAAAATTCAAATAAGAAATTAGGATGGACTTTACCTGAGTTCAACAGTGTCTTTTTTTTCGAAAACGAACTGTTAAAAAGTTATAGGGGTTTGAATATCTAATGTTAAATCTATAGAATTTTTTTTTGAGAATAATAACGTTTTAAGGTGTCTACTCAACTGGAAATTTTTTCCTGAAGACGAAATGCAATCATGTGCTCAGGGGTGAACGGTGTTGGTAGGTTACAGTTATTATAATTTCTTTCTTTACAAAAACTACATTCATAATAACAATTTCAAAAAACAAACTTTTTTAGGTAAATTTGCTTTAATCAATTTAAGTTGTTTTCATGTGATCGGGAGTAAACGGTGTTGGTTGGTAGGTTACAGTTATTACAACTTCTTTCTTTAAAAAACTACATTCATAATAACAATTTTAAAAACAAACTTTTTGCAAAAAAATCCCATACAATTAGCATTAGATATTTAAACCACTATAACTTCTTTAGGGGTCGTTCCTAAAAAATCAAGCACATCGTTGACCACAGGAGACAATTCCCTTTCGTTCGAAAAATAGTAACCTCAAAATCCATGCACCTAAGGTAAAGCCCTAACTGGAATTGCTTTGATTTAATTATTTTTACAGTATAGACAAAGTACAGCAAAATAACGAGTGGTGGCGTAAAACGTGACATAAATACTTCCCAAAAACGGACAGAAATGAAAGTTTTCTTAGATACCTTGAATTCTTACCTAAACTTTGTATCAGCTAATAACTTTGTTAAAAATTACCAAACTTCAAAGAAAAGCTCAGCCCAGTTTTTAAATGAACACCGGTTATATTTAAAAAAAAAACGACACTAAATAAAAATTACGTTAATTTCATGTTCCCTAAAGCGATGGTGGGTGGACGCGTCGCACTTTAGATACTAAGATAAAAATAATAAGTAAAATGTGTGTCTTACGACATCTCGTGTATAACATGGACACGTGAGAATAGTATAAACTAAGAAAAATGCTATTTTTCTTAGTTCATAAAAATAATGTATAATGTAAGTTGATTCATCTGTAGTGGCTAAAAGAGTATTTAAGGTAGTACGATTTTTTTAAAAATTCATTATAAATTTTTGTGGGCGTTGATAAGAAATGCAAAAACAGAACTATATTAGTTGAATTTGATTCGGCGCTTTTAGTGCTCGTTTTGATTCAATGAGTTCAGAAATATTAATCGCTCTAAGAGCACCCATCGTTTTGCTTTTTTTATTTGCACTGGTTGTAATAATTAATTAAGATGGATAATAAAGATAATAAATAAATTACGTACGAATGCTAAAAGAATGAAACAATTTGACATTGTCAAGAATTTTTATTGAGTTTTTTTCAAATTATATTCTATTTTTGTTGATACAATAGATACAGAATAGCAATAATATGCACTTTTGCAGTTATTCATCTGAGAAAACGAATACAAAAACAATTTAGTGAATTAAATTTGACCAGTTCATATTAATAAGTTTGCTGTGCGTTTCAAATTTTGCCTTATTGAAGTATCAATAAACATCGCTTTATTACTAATTAATAATCGTTGTAATCGTTGTTATAAACAAAAGTGGGTGATAGTGAGAACGATTGCACCCTCAACACTGCGAGACTGGCAAGCGCCGCAACACTTGATTTGTTGCCACAGAAATCGCTATTTACAGCTAATCTACAATAAACTATAGGTAATTATAAAAATAAAAGAATTCTAACTAATTAAATTATATCTTAACTAATAATACTAACTACCTAAATACGTATACTAAAATTAAAATACCTACAAATTTATTCAAAACAATATAGTGTTTTAGGGAATGGTGCTGAAATCGCAAAATAAAGAAGTTTTCAGAAAACGTTATTTGTTGCCTTTTTTCAGAAAAGGCCAATTAATACAAATCTTCAACATTGAGGTCGATTTATTCTGATAGAATCCACCGTCATGATGAAAGATAATGTCGACATATGGTCTTGAGTAATTGTTTCTTTAAAGAGGAAAAATAGTTGATATAATGCAAAAATCGGCAGTTTTGCAATTTCCAAATTCGGAAAAAAATATATGATAAATAATGGCAGTAACAATTATTATTACTGTTTAAGTTGTGCATAAAAGATTCTATTTTAAGTATGACCGTTTGCACCAACACGACTTAAATTTAAGCAACGCTTGAAAACAATCGTTGCTATGGTTTTAACAATTTTATCTAAGTTTTTTGCAACCGGCCAATGAACAAATGAAAATAATTTATAAGTGAAATGTGTTCTTACGACATCTCGTGTAAAAAGAACATGTAAGAACATACTTGGCTTGTATATTGGCACCCGAGTGTTTTGCATTTGAAGTTATCGCTTTGATGACGATGTTGCATTAACATTCAATTGCCGTTACAGTTAACTGTTGGCATTTCTTAGAAAATAATTTATCTTCCTTAACTAATAACGGAAAGTTTCTTTAAGGTGCATCTGCACAGTCGCTTGTTTTCAGCGACAAATTAAGTCATGACGTGTACTATTTGTAATATAGTATGAAATAGTCCAGTAACTATTTTCATAATTAAAGTCTGGCTTGCAATTTTCATCGTAGTGTTCCTATGGTATCACGTTAATCATTAATTTATTGCTAATATAATGTACTTTCCTTTTATATAATAAGTGAATAGTATTAAAAACACTGATTTCTCGTACGAAAGTTGAAAAAAAAAAACAAATTACAAATGTAAAATTATGTTTTATGTAAACTACAGATTGTACTACATGCGATGATTGCCCACAAATTACCATACATATGACCGCAAATTGTCTGATGAGCGCCTATTTTGAGTTCGAAGCGAAAAATGTATAAAACGATTTAAATTAAAAACTACTGTTACACAAATAAAATTAAATTATTATATAGAAAGATATATTATGGGTTTTGTATGCCTTAATTCATTAGCAATTTAAAACAAAAAAGATCCGGCTCGAACGACTAAAATGTTGCGTCAATTACTTTAAAAAAAAAACATACCAAACGAGAGAGACCTATCGACTTAACTTTTTGCGTGCACTGCACATCAAAAAGTTTGTCGGCGTTTGTGAAGAGTGTCACACTATATCTAATAAGCCGCCAGGAGTCATTGAAAAGATATTGAAAATGAGATATAAAATATTGAATTAAGGCAACCCAACATACATATAAACAAATTCTTTTCAACGAAAAATAACTAAATAATTTTAACAATGAAAGCTCAACAATAATCATAGCAGCGAAATCGGTTGAATAACAAATGAAAACCGATAGTTTTTCAAATTCATGTGCTGATATATTATAGATAAAGTAGACACGGTTACAAAGAAATTCCGTGATAAACGATTATGAAAAATAATACAATTAGAATAGTTATGCCCTGCGATGCCAAAACTCGATCAAATTTTACAAAAACAATTATACAGGGCGATTCACTGGTAAATGCGCATACGTTAGGATTAGATCAAGAGGATTCTAAAAACATATAGGTGTTTATTTTGTTTTTGTTTATTTCTGTATTTGCCCATTACTCACGAACCATATTGTGATTTTTTTTATACTCCTTATCCGGTAAACTATCTATATCATATAAACATTAATGTTAATCCAAGTTCGGACTAAAAACTTTAAAATTAAAAAAAAATTTAAACTGTATATTTGAAAAGAGCAGAAAAAAACTGAGTAGTCACTTTTCCAGGGTTCGCATTCAATTTTTGTTAGTGATTAATTTGATACAAACTAATTGTTTCCGTAACACCACAAAAAGTAATACACCTGTTGAAAATGCAAAGAAAATTAATTTCATTTCGGAATTAATAAATTTAGTTTTAAAGTAATGAAATTTGTCATTTTAGTGTTTTCTATTAGTTTAACGCCTAAATACAAAACGAATCGTCAGAGGTATACTTAGGATGAAATACGTATTTCAATACATACATATCTATCTTGAAAACGCCCTGTATACTTAACAAAATTATATATATTTTTTTTTAAATAAAGGAACAAATTTCGGTAGAGTTTTCATTAAAAATTTCGAATAGTCGTGAGCCTTTCGTCGAACGATTTTTGTTTTTGTCTTTTTTTAATTGTAAATGTGTTTTTAAAATTTAAACAGCTAGAACGGCACTAATGCAAAACGATTTTAAAAATGTCGTTTTCAAAAAGTAATTTCTATATACAGTTCTTTACAAAACTCTACCCTGTATTTATCAGATCAAAATAAGCCTATTTAACAAAACTTGGCTTAGTGAAAATTTGCTTAGTTTAGTTAAAATTTGGAACGTTTACATAGTTTTATAGGCCGGAAAATGTCCGTCTATGGATTGATTTTGACACAATTTTGATATGATTTTTCAGCCCATAAAAATGTAAGCGTGCCAAAATTTGTGCAAATTCGTTTGAGCCATTTCAGATTTTTGAGAAAAAAACTTTCAACATAATGCTATCAATTAGTAAAATGCGATTTTGACCCAGAAGTCACTTAATTCATATTTGTTAAATAAACCTTCTTTTATCCATTGGCGTAGATTTTTCAAATGTTTAATTATTACAAAATCCAATTTCTCCGCCAATGGATTCATTTTCGTCAGAATTTGTTGTGACATTTTATTGATTTATTTATTCAAACAGAACACATACAGGTAAAATGCCCACTACAACTACATGTGTTACTATGAAAACCAAATTATTATGGAGTGCGTTCGTCACAATTGAGCATATTCATACTAAACAAAATAACAGAAAATTACCATATTCTAAGCGAATAGTTAAAAGAAAATTAAAGAAAATATTACTTGAATGCAACTTTTACTTACTTACAAATTACATTTTAGGTGAAGGAATCAGCTTTGCGTAATTGTTGTTTCAATCGACGTTTTGATGTAAAAGATATCAATGGAATTGCTTTAATTGCTCGAGACATAGCAATATAGGCGAATTTTGAAATTCATTTGTTCTCGCTATAGGAAGATGAAGTAAGTTACGGTGACGGACAGAGTGACGTCTGGCGATTAATTGGAAATGCTGTAATGAGTATGAGAATCAATAACTCATTTAAAAGCCTCCAAGTAAATGTGACATCACTACATGACCTACGATTTTCAGACTTAATAAACCAAGACGATCACAAGATTCCACGTAACCAGTTGTAGAAAGTTAATAAATTTACGTTGATTCCTCTAAACGATTAACATATATAAGATATTGCGAGTCCAAATTACCGAACAGTAAAATAGTATGCTATATACAAATGCGAAATATAGACTCATTATAGAGTTTATGCCTTGAAAATTGTATTTATTGTATTGTGATGTAAGTGTTATGTATGGTGCCCCAGAAGATCAGTATAAACATGTATAGTATGGTGACGAAACCGTGTGCAATAGTGGATTGGTTCGTCTTAGGAAAGCATTTGCTTCAAGGTTTAGGAAAACCACTAAAACCTAAACATGCCAACCCTTACCCGCCTTAGTATTCATATGTAACAATATTAATTAAGTGTAAACATGATAGAAGGTAAATAAGAACATAAAATATAACAGCACAGCCATTGCATGACGACATACAATGTATGATGTTCGTTGAATGAATCCTAACATGCGATATGCTTTATTAGCCAGAAATTCAATATGTTTCTTAAATAATAACTTTGAGTCGAAAATTATACCCTCGATGATACCTAAATTTTTATTTTATCTTCTCATTGTTATTTAAATTGTGATTAAAAAGGACATAACATATGGCCTATAAAACTGTGTAAATTTTAAGAAAATCGCTTAAGCGGTTCAAAATTTATAAAAAAAACGATTTCGTAATTGCAACTTCAGGATCGTATTGCACCAAAAACTAAGCAAATTTTCACTAAGCTAAGTTTTATTTTGGTTTGAAACATACGTGGTAGAGTTTTATAAAGACATTTTAGGGACATCCTGTATATTTGACTTTGGGAGATATTTGATGTTGGGTATTAAGAAATGTATAAAGTGCATCAGCATCCAAAAATTGTAATTTAAGTGCGTGAGAATTTATTTTAGTAGCTGTATGGTAATAAAAAAAGTCATAAATATTCGAAATAAGTATAAAATTATTACAGGCATAAGATATAACTTCTTGTATTTATGACTGCAAACAAATGCGAACAATGAACTTTTCTGTAAATTTTAAGATAAATGTGTAGCATTTATGAATGAAATTTACCAAGATGTACCTAATGATAACATTATAACCGCTATATGAATAGGAAATGAATTATGCATTTAGATATTAGATTAATGAACAGCTTCAGTCTGTACATTTTAATGTGAAAAATCTTATAAAAAAATAAATTAAATTGTTTGAATTAAAAAATAAAGTTTTTCAAAGTTTCAAGGGCAGAAAAAATCCCTTAATATTGGTCGGGATGCGCATCATTAAACAAAAGCTTTAGGTTTTTGTCGTTACTTGAAAACAAAAATGACTTTATGCTCACTATAACATTTTCTATAAATTTTTATTATAGGTTCAGTCTTCCAAAACTATGTGTGATGTAGGTTCCTATATGGTAAAAACGTCAACGAATTGAGTTGCAAAACGTTACCTTGAACCCAACACTTGCGTTTTTTGTTCAGTAAAACACCATTTTCAGTTATAAGGGTCCAGACGTTTTTATCATCTCGCAACCTACACTATTTTTGCAAAGAAAAATTGTAGAATTTCAAAAATTTGGAAAAACTGTAAAACCATTACAAAACGCGTTCTCGAATTCTCCGGAAAAACGTTGTAAACATTTTGTAATTTCAGTTTACTCCAAGTAAGAATCCTCGTAATTCAGTAAATTTGAACATTTTTCTTAAACGCTTATTTATAACATCGGGGAACACAAATTTTGGCGTTTTTAATGGTTTTCGAAGGTTTATAACAATATTACCATGATTTTCAAAAGTTTCCAAATGACACCTAGGGTGAATTGTGAATTCGAATATTTTTGTGAATATATTCTTTTGATAAAAGAACGATTTAATTAGCAAGAAATGTTATGGTTTCAAAGAAAATTACTGAAAGCGTAGTGGAAATTGCCAGGAGGCCGATCGGTCGTCCGCTTGTATGTAAACACAATATCTATCTAACCACCGATCCGAGTTTTATTTAATTTGTATGTAGTGTTATTCATAGTACCAAAATTCGATTTTGCAAATAATTTGGGAGCCAAAGAGCCCTTAACCTACAAAATTATTAGAATATTCACAAAAATATTAATATTACACATTTTCTTTCAAATACAAGTTGTTTGTAATTTAATTACACACAATTTTGTTTAAACTATTTTTGGTAATTATTGATATGACACGTGACATCAATTGTTTTAAAATATCTCCAAGAATACTAATTATACAGAAAGAGTCATGGGAGAAGACTTTTAGGAACTTTTATTATCTATAACTTTTATTGGAAATTTTTTCTAAAATGCAAAAGTTTTATTTTTTAGTGTTTAAAAGTTAGAATTGATAATCTTAAAAGTGTTCTAGGAAATGATCGCGCTATGATGTTGACCGCGGTTATGCTTTGTTAACAGGGTATACCTATCGCATCGGTCTTTTTTTATCAAAAACTTATAACTTTCTATACACTCTGCAACGTTTATTTTATTTTTCGAGCAAATTGTTTTATATTGTACCAGAACGGTGTACAAATGCTCGTTTTAATAGGTTTCGACTGTTTTGCAAGATTGTCCATGCGAGGTTTCCTACAGTTTGTTAATGCAATTTTTCCAAAGTTTCTTAAAGAAAATTCTTTTGATTAAATGCACCGTATACTAACAAATAAATTTATTTATGATGATTACAAGAAATAGTCCGGTAAAGTTGTAGAAATTGAGTAATATTAGCTTAATCGCAGGTATTCTGCAAATACGAACATTTTTCCTAGAAATTTCCTCAAACAATCGGGAACGCGATTTTTTGGGTTTTAATGGGTTTATACTGTTTCCGACAGTTTTCATAAAATAATCGAGATTTTCAGGTTTGTTTGTCATAGAAAATGTTAATGCAAACTTAAACTTACTTTCTCTAATGTTTTTTTTAATTGTTTACTATCGTTTTTAAGTTTTTTCTGAAATTTTCAAAGTTTTCAAAATCTTTTTAAGACTTTAGCGATTTAAAACATTTCTTAGGAATGTATTAGGCAAAGTTACTGTTTTTATACTGACTATTCTTATATTGCTAGTGTTATGTATGACTGCGAAAATAAATAATAATATTACAAACAAACGTTTCACGCAGAACTAAACTTCGCTCTGATAATAATAAACACCAAATAAAGTATGGAAAGCAAAAAAATTAAAAAACGTAATTTATTATTGACCTTAAAATTCGGAAAGTACCTACCGTGAATATAGTTTTTATCTGTTTTTTCCCGTGTCCTGAACTAAATGACGTGCGCCATCGGCTCTATACCTTGTACCAATGCTTGAATGAAGACTAACTAAAATGCTCGAAAAGAAAAAAGATTGGTTTTAAAAAGTAGGGGATGGGGGCAGAACCGGGTAGCGAGGCAAGACCAGGTACCAGTATTACGTTTTGAATTTGGCGCGCCATTGACGTCAAACATATGACCACCGGCTGAGCTAACTGAAATTAGTACACCGTTCAAGTTTCGTTTCGATGGTTGTTGCCTGAGAGACTCACGACGAAAAAGGTTTTTCAAGGTACGTGATCTTATTTTACTATATTTTCAATGTTTCTACAAATGGTTTTAAACTTAGTGTAAAAAGCAGCCAATGCTTACAATGTTCCCCAATCAACCCTAGAGGATAGAGTAAAAAGTTGGATTATCCTTAAAAGCCTCTAGTAAAGGTAGAAGAAATTTAAAATGTGTTTTCTCGATGGAACAGGTAGCAGAATTTGTTGAGTATGTCAAGCACATGGAAAGTCGATTATTTGGTTTAACAACCACTGAATTGAGACGTGTGGCATTTCAACTGGCTGAAAGAAATCAGCTACAACACAAGTTTAATATAGAAAACCGAGTAGCAGGATTAGACTGGCTCAAAGGATTTCTCAAGAGGCATCAGGATCTATCGTTACGCTCTCCAGAGCCTACATCAGCAGCTCGAGCTTTGGGCTTTAATCAAATTTCAGTAGGGAAGTTTTTTGATCTTTTGATAAGCCTGACTGACAAATACCAATTCCGCCCAACTAGAGTTTATAAGGTGGATGAAACCGGTCTTACCACGGTTCCAAAGAGCAATTCTAAGGTGACCCTTGGTAATAAAGTTCGTGAATATCTAAACTAGTAATATATTTTTTACGGTAATTGCATGAAAGGCCGCAGACAAGTTGGAACATTATCATCAGGAGAGCGTGGACAACTGGTAACAACAGTTTTTGCATTCTCAGCTGCAGGTCACTATGTGCCCCCTTTCTTTATTTTATTTTTCCGCGTGTAAGAATAAAGGCTGAATTACTAGATGGGGCGCCCGCTGAAGCAGCAGCCGCTTGTCATCCAAGTGGATGGATGCAGTCCAATATCTTTGTTGAGTGGATGGAGCATTTCATCAAGCACGTCAAGCCAACGAAGGAAGACCCAGTTTTGGTAATTTTGGATGGTCATGCTACCCATACCAAGAATCTTGAATTGATCGATCTTGCTCGTCAAAATGGGGTCATACTACTGTGCCTGCCACCCCATTGTACGCACAAGCTACAGCCACTGGACGTAAGTTTTATGGCACCCTTAAGTGCGTTTTATGGCCAGGAAGTGAAAAGCTGGTTGCGAGCTAATCCTGGAAGGGTTGTGACACAATATCAAATCGGATCATTGCTCGGCCTAGCGTACAACAGAGCAGCTACTATTCAAACGGCAATGTCAGGTTTTAGAAAAACTGGAATCTATCCTGTCAACAGAAATGTTTTCGATGAGTCTGACTTCGCTCCTGCTGAAACCACCGAACGTGAAGATCAAGCAGCAAATAACGATGTTCCTGAGGATATTCCACCTTTACCAGCACCAGAATCGGATACTTCAAGAATTCCTTCTCCTTCACTTCAACCGTCGGAAATCAATGTGGAGCAATTAGTTGAAAGCACAGAACTTGAAGAACGAATGAACGATTTGCGCCCATGCTCAGTGCCCACTTCAAGCAGTCCATCTTCTGTAGCTGGACCCTCTGGAATAAATATAAAGCTTGCCATTCATACTGATGCCACCTCATGCCAAAATCGAAGATTAGAGAGCATACACAGAGAATTATCGCAAGTGTAAACTCGTCAGAGTGGCCGTATTCAACACTTAAATGTTCCAGCTTTTACAGTACCAGAGCCAGTGTTTGGTGTATCTCCAAAAGATATATTACCTGTACCACATGCTCCTCGTAAAGTAGCCACAGCCCGGCGCACAAGAGGAAAGACAGCGATCTTGACGGATTTGCCGTACAAAATGAACTTGAACAAAATATTGCCGCCAAAACTAAGCCGATAAGAATTAATCAGGTAAAAGAAAGGTGGGACTTCAGAAAAGCACTAAAAACAAGAAATCTGTGAAATCTACAAGATCTGATATTGTAGAAAGACTAGTTCAAGTTCAGAAGACGAGGCTGAAAATTCTCAAGACTCCATCTGCATTTATTGCAAAGACACATACTCTAAAACAATCAGAAATGATGGCTGGATAAAGTGCACCAAAAAATGCAATAATTGGGCACATGAAGGGTGCACAGGGTGGCCAGAAGAAGATTTGGACGGCTTTGTGTGCCGTGAATGTGAATATAATATGGCATGAAAAAGGCACCCGGTCGTGCCCCGTTCGCAGTACGGTTCTGCCCGCGGTAGGGGCAAAACCGTACAATGCAGTTACTGTTTTGTTTATTTTTCAAAAATGTTTTGAAGCACTTAGCATATTCGAACACAGTGTATTTATCCTTTGATAGATCAGAATTACCATTAGTTTAGTTTTGTAAATTAAAGTTAATAGAAACATTTTTACAGTTCATTTTTCTTAGCTACCCGGTTCTGCCCCCCTCCCTAGTTGAAATAAAAGTTACAGCTAAAAAATAAAAATGAAATAGTTAAATTAAAAAAAAAACGGCAATTGGATTCGAACCTGGGTTTTGTGATCAAAGTACTACCCAACGACGATTTAATCAACTCGTCCACCAAGGCGTTTTCATAAAATGAACAATACACGATTAATAAATAAAATTCATAAATAATAACTTCTTTTACTGATTTTTCATTAAAAAAAGATTTTAACACTCATTATTATCAGTTCTTCTATTTTGTCTGTCTAACAAAGTATGTTGCTGTATTGTGCTCTAATTGTGCCAGAAAAACATATTAATTTTGAATTTAACATAGTAAACGTCTGTGTCAACTTTTTCGGGACACACGTTATATGGGATTTATCGTGTAAATACTAGCAAAAAATGTAATCTAATTGCATGATGTCACCTTTCGTTAATTTCCAGATAATTATACCTTGTAATATAAGTACTGCTATACCTAAACATAAAACACTTGTTTAAATAAAAAATTGAAGAACTCAACAAGCAGATTGAATCAATTCGGAATCTGAATCAAAAATTGTAAGTTACTTTAAATTGTCCTAATATACGAGCATTGGTAATAATTACAATAAATTGAAGTGATTGATGAAACAACTAACAAATTTAAAAAATGACTAACTTTACTAACAAGAAGGCATGTGGCATTTTTTCTGACACCGTAATTTCCAAGCAAAAATCAAGATGAGTCAATTTGAGAGTCTGTAATTTTAAATTATCATTAAAAATGTATTGTTCGTATCGTTATTATTATCGTTTACTATCTTAAAATCTGCTACAAAATTGACAAACGTATCTACAATTTTATAAATGCAATGTAAAGGAATTGGTCATCATTGTTTTCGTCTTGGGTCAAGTAATAATCGTTGTTTTGTATTTAGTAAATGACCTACTGTTTAACAAGTGATAGCAGACAATACATATCATTTAGTGATAAGATTGCGATACAATCGCATAAGCACACATCATTGGTACTTTTTTAGTGCATTATTTATTGTTTTAAAAATAACTTTAGCTTTTACTTAGAACCAAAGCACCAAAGATCAAAGAACAATTTCCAAACCTTGAATAGCAAAACGTACTTCTTATAGCTACCATGCAATTATTGTACAATCAACAACTTAGTGATTAAGGTAAAATTGTTTGCAAGTAATAAATAAACACATTATAATTACAAACTAACAATCACGTATAGTAAGTATACAGGATACTACAATAACGATTAATGCGAATATATTTATCCATATATTTAGGTACTCACTCCATTAATTAAACAAACAAAAATATGTATATATGTATTTCATTAATGATTTCGAAATTTCAGGTTCATTACGATACTATACGTTTATTAATTAACTGAACTTTCCAAAATTTTCTACGATTCCATTAGTGGGTATCTAATTTAACCCAAAGTCGTAATAAAGTAAACAAGATTTTGATAGACGGTTATGAAAAGAAAAAAATTAAATTCACTATTATTTGTCCAATAAACATTTTTTAGAAGTATAACCCGTTTTGTGGAACAACCGACCAAACAATATTATTGAAAACAGAAGGATGCAACTAAGCAATAATTAAAAGATTATAGGTATATATTTGCAGCTTCAATTTGAATCATAAATTTATAAAATAACCGGTGTTTTTTTATACTATTTATTCTATGTCGTTGGTATTTACTCTAAATTTGTTTAAAAATAAGGATTACCATACGAATAAATAAATAAATAAAAATAAGGATCAAAGATTTGAGTGACTGTTGTAATATTTAAGGTTAGATACGCTCAGTAGCTTTGATTATTGAAATTATACTATAATCCCCGATAATCCCTAAAACAGTATGGAAAGAAGTTCTCTTTCGGTATCGTCAACAATACGGAAACGAAGCTATAAAAACTGCGAAATACAAAACTGTTTGAAAATTAAGTTAGGTTATCGATTTTATGCAAAATTTGGCAAAAAAAGTCACTAAAATTTTATCCATTTAAAGGGTTCCATATCACAACTCCCAATTTTCATAAGTTATGGGTGAAAAGCAAGGTTGCCAAACTGCTCTAAATGCAGGCGTTGTGATATACACTGATTGGGGGGTTATGACAAAATTGGGCGTTATGAAAAAGCAACGTAGTTGGGAGTTTTGACAACATGCACAATTTGGGAGTTATGATCAATACTTGGAGTTGGGCGTTGTGAAAATTGGGCGTTGTGATCAGGCCACATTTAAAGTACAAAAATTGAAACACACATTTACTTTGCTGTAAACAAAATGTTTCTACGAACACTGCTTAAAATCAGATCATCGAATCCGCCTTGGATGCACAATTAAGCAACCACGTCACTGAAATTTTGTTTGATTGAAGCATGCAGAGAACTGATCATGGTTATCGTTTAAAGTAATACAATTGATTAAATGGTAATACAATTAGAAGTTCGTTTTGTGTTAGAATAATTGTTTGTAACTGCTTAAATTTTTAAACAAAACTTGGCAAACACGTCAATAAAGATTCCTCCACTTTTTTACTGAATCGTGTACTAGTAATTTACAAAACAAGTGAGGTTAGGATGGTTTTAACGTTACGAAAGAATAGTTTGAAGAACGTGCGTTGTAGAATTATTTAAAATGATGCAAAATGTAATGAGCATAACTATTTATTTATTGTTGTTAATTAATTTTTTTAATTTCTAGAAAACTTTTTCTGTTGTTGGCATTTCTCATTAGTGTAGGATAAAAATAAAGGAATCAACAATCTAATGTACTACATTTGAAGTAAAAATTAAAGCACTCATTTTTTGATTAAAAAATTGTTAATAGGAATCAACTAAGTGGCATTTATAAAAAATTAGGATACATATCAGTTTCACCAACCCGAATTAGACAACACCAGCTTAATACCTGAAGATTACTTTTGTGATTTAAAAAATTGTTTATACGAAAACAGTTTGAAAATTAGAGCATCAAACCCAAAATTTTCCAAAATATTACGTCGAATTTTTGACTGAATCATATAGATTTATCAAATATTTAATAACGTAAACACATTGGTGCTCTAAAAAAATTGTTTGTACGAAAACTGTTTAAAAATTAGAACATCAAATTGGCGGACACAAAATTTGGTACATCTACTAAGTAGTTTGTCGATTTTTTGACTGAATTATGTAGAAAGATGAACGAACTTACGTTAAAAGTAAAAAGTTTTAGACACATTTTTTTTTGTTTTGATCATAGGTTTTGATGTTTTACTTTAATGCAAATTAGCCGTTACTACGTGTTAAAGAAATATTCGTAGTTGTCATATTTGTTTGCTAAATAATTTTGTCGGCGTGTCTTCTCGATTTATAAGTGTTGTTTAATTCAATTTGAATATATTTTGAAAAAATAAAAGGTAGTTAAAAACATATTGGTTTCTTGTACAATCATTAAAAGGGGTCGATGAAAACCAAAGATAGAAATTCTAAGTGACTAACCGTGTTATTCAAAGAATGAACACTTTACAAAAACAAAAAAAAAATAACAGAGCACCACCAGTGTCAACGGACACTGAAGTATTTTAAAAAGATGACAATGATTATTATGAAAATATTGAACCATCCCTGAACTACCAACACTCGAAATTGAAAAGTATTCTGCTGTATATTAAGTATGTTCAAGGGCGGTATATCGGACAAATTATAAATATAATTGAAATTGTAATTTTGAAAGAAAACTAGAACCCATGAATATTGCAACGTTAGAAAGTGCAAATAAGTAAAAATATAAAAATGAAATCATTAATGAGACGTTTTTATTGTACCTCAAGTACCCTTCCCTTACAATAAATAGAATAGATACAATAGAAACAATAATTAATAATGCAGAAAAAACAAACCACATTCTTTTTATTCTCTTTATCGCAGGTTACTTTGAACTGATTTGATTTATTGAAACGTCAATAATTACAAAATAACAATCTCCGCTACGATTCAATAAATGTTCGAACTATATTCCGTCTACTTCGCATCCGATTTATTATAAATGATCCAAAGTCACTTCCAGGTTCACTTTTCGCTCGCCGGTTAAGGTTATATTTGCTATTAGCCACCGATCCTGCCAACATGTGTTTGAATTATTTAGATACTCCAGGAAGATAGCTATGGATTGACGTTTTGTCTACCTTTTGACAATATATCTGTGTTTGTTGCAGTTTTAAAACAGTTGATAATTTCCGTATAAATTACCCCAAAATGATAGTGCCATTTGAAAAATTTACTTTTTGATCATTTTTGATTGTGATATTTGAAAATTCCCTGTGCCCATATGGTATAAAATAGAACCTTCACTAGAACATCAGGAGTAAGCCTGAATTTTCAGCGAAGTGTTCCATAAATTTCATTTTATAATCTCAACTGATTTGCAAGATACAAATTTTTTCGTTAAATATTACAAAGCACCTTTTTTGGAAAAAATGACATACACCAAAACAGTCAAGGATAAGATTACATAATTTAGGTTATATAAACACAGAATTATATGGCAAATCGACCCATGTAAAAGAAATTATAGGTTTGTATTTAAAATAAGAAAGTTGATAGCAACTTTTGGCACACCCTGTATAGCTGAAGATTTGAAAATATTTTAGGTAGAACAAAAATGATCGATTATAAACCTGTACCAAATTTCCCTGTATACATGTACAGAAGTTAAATTAAATGGAGTAGATGAAGTATCACGTAAGTATCAAATAAGTAAAGGTAGTAAGTACCAGGAAAGTACAGGAAGTGTCGAGGAAGTAAAGAAAATACCAAGGAAGTCAAATAGTACTAAAGTGCAAGCAACCTGGGCACTTCCTATATAGGAAGTGTTCTATTTAAAGGAGGAGGTGTATAACTTATGACTCAGCGGTTAACTCCTCCTTATATTACCATTGATTATAAGTAGTACGATGCGATTCAATTTCACTATAACTTTAAAAGAGAGAAAGTTCTACACTAGTACTGTTTCAATTAACAAATTGCCAACACAAATATTGAAAAAAATATATGTCCCTAAAAATTACTGCACTGGTTTTATTAATCAGCAGATTTTTGTTAGATTGAAACAGAACTAGTGTAGAACCTTCCTCTATTTTTAAAGTTATAGTGAAATGTGCTATTGTGGAAAATTGAAGTAACAAATTTGGTTCATAAAATAAATTTTTAAAAATGGTTAAACAGCAATTTATTTTCCCTTTCAGCTGAAATTTCAAAAAACCTGACCTGCTGGAGCAATTTCAAGGTCAAATTTGTTTTTAGTGCAAAAAAATCTGGAAACCTATGACGAGTTACGAACATGTTTAGCTGCAGTATCTGCCACCATCAATGGTCGACCCCTGGCGACTGTTAGTGAAGACCCCAATGATCTGCAACCCCTCACACCAGCGCATTTTTTACGAGGAACAAAGGAAGCCGTGTTTCCAGAGGGTAAAGAAATTACTGCAAAGGATTTGCGTGGACAGTATGAGAGACTCAAGAAACGTAGACATGAGCTCCAAGTTAATCAGACTACTTCCGAACAGGACTACTTCAGTCAAAGTGGGACAGTTGGTACTAGTAGGAGCGGATAACAAGAAACGATTCGAATGGCCATTGGGACGAATCCTGGAGCTCATCAAAGGAAAGGATGGAGTTGATCGTGTTGCGAAAGTGAAGACGGTCAATGGAATTTTAGTTCGCCCGTTACAAGGTCTATATGCATTGAAATGGCAGACAGTGACCAAAAGAAAGCCCGAACTGAAATTCCTCCCACAAGATAGTAATAGTGTAATTGATAACTAGAAGTGTTAGGAAAGTTTGTAAACCTAATAAGTATCAGTATTATTAAAAGTACGCAGAGTGTGTGCTGATTGTATTTTGTTTTAATGTATTTTGAAGCTTATGTATTCGTTACACGATTGTTTTGCAGTAATAAAACTCAAGTTGTTGACCAGGTCTTTTACAAATTAGAGTGTAAACAATAATTACAAAAATATGTGGTCAATTGTATAATTGGAGATAATAAAAAAGTGAGTGTAAAATTGATGTAAAGCTTGAGGAGTTGTCATCTCATTTGAATTATCAATAAGGAATTACATATAACGCTAGTTCACACACTCTACTTAAGATTAACCCCTCTTAATACGCAAAACAAGTCAGGTTTTGTTTTTTGACGTTGTGTGCACATTCGACGATATGTCAAATTACTGATTTTAGCGTTGTGTCCAGCAGGTGTTTTCGGTGTTATGCCTAGTTTCGGCGATATGTCCAATGATTCGTTTCGACGTTGTGTCCAAATTTTGGCGTTGTGTCCATTTCGACATTATGTCCATTCGACGAAGTGTCCGAAATATTTTAAATAGTTTCAACAGTTTAACCTGTGGCCTTAAAATTTGGTGAATTTTTTATAAAGAATTAAAATTTTTAATATTCAGTTACTTCGATAGTCGAAAGTGATTTTTAACGCTTATTTAAAACCGTAACGTTTCATGCTCATGGAAATTTTGGCTGTTTTTAGGAGTTTGGATGTTTGTGGCTCTGCAATTTTCAGTGACCAACCCCTTGTCTATGACACTCTCTTATAATACGTAAATACCTCGGTAAATACTACAGTCGAGTCCGCTTATAGCGAGCGCGCTGGTGCCAAACAAGTATGTCCGCTATATGCAAACCCTCGCTATATACCTACGTATTTTACCGGGGTGGGTGACAACGAGGTGCTTGTTATAAAAATTATAACAAGCAAATGTAACACTATTAATTACAATAAATTAAAACTGAAAATTTGTATTATTTGTAACTATTCACTGAACATAGTATGAACCAAGAACTTATTTTTAATATATTGAAATACACTTGAAATCCATGTTTATTATGTATAATATGTGTTTATTTAAAATAGTAGTAAGTAATCATTTTTGAGTTGAACTTTTTTGTCAACAGAGAATTTTCAGTCCTTTGAATAAAATAAAACTTCTGCTTCACGTTGTTCTGGAAACTATTTAACTCTTAATAAGTTGATATTGTTTTCATTTGTATATAAATACTTGTTGACTTGTTGGTGGTTCAAAAGGTGTTTTCTGGTGCTCCTTTTGATTCAAGCTCTTCATTAAACTGTGTTTCTCTAATTGCTGCTAAAGTTTCAATATCTGATGGGTACTCGCAAGTTGCCAAGCAATTGTCAAGTTTTTGAAAATCACTAAGGATGTCGGAGGTTAGAAACCATTTTACAAGATTTTTAATAGCCCAATCACCCAAACTGACGAAATCCTCTTCTTCTACAGTTTCTGAGTTCTTAAGTTTTAATATCCACTGGGCCAAAGGAATTTCATCGTCTTCATCAAAATCTGAGGAAGGATAAAATCCAGCATATTTATAACAATTAACAATAGTTTTTTGTGATTTGTATTTATAGTCCATATACCATCCAATAAAGATAAGTTAAAATCTTCAACTTTATCCAAACAAAAGCATCCGACAAAAAAACATTTTTTTATAATGTTGTTTGTGACAAGCGATGTTACCTTGATCCATGGGTTGTATAGCTACTGTTAGTATCACGTGGCAGAAATTTTTCAAAATTTCTGATGTTACCCAACGTTTTTATTAAAAGTGTAATTTACAGGCAATACTTTGCAAGGGGTGTTTTGATTTTCCGATGACAAGTAATTCTTTCTTTGCTCTTTTGCTTCTATGACACTTTTCTTTCTAAAATTTTTATGTTTGAATTGGAACCATTTTATAAAAGAGACCAGTTTCGTTGAAAATATCGTTATCTGAAAACTTCTTCCTATAGTAGGCCATATGTTATTAAACTCATGGATTTTGCTAGATAAAATGTGGTACCTTTTTTTCAAGCGGTCGATCCAGCTTTTGAACAGGAAGATATTTCATTCCTGAGGGACAATAACTTTCTTTGCCTTTTCCCTGTAGTATTGGTCCACTTATGGGCACATTTTGATTTTTTGTGCACATTCTAATTCCTTTTTGCTGAAGAGCACGACAAGTTTGCTGGTTGCTATAACCACAAGCAATAGAACAGGTTGGAAGACAAAATTTATTTATACTAAGAAAAGTGCTCGTTATATCCAAGCTCGTTATATCCGAACTCAAATTGTATTAAGTCTAATAAACGTTTTGCCGTACCACTTATGACTCGTTAAAACCGAACGCTCGTCATAAGCTGTACTCGTTCTCAACAGACCCTACTGATATATAGGTTTTTTGAGGCGAGATAAACACCACTCAGTACCTGGCCCTCAACTAATACACGCTGGAGGGTTAAATATAAAAGTAAATTAATTTATTTATCGATAAGCCAAATTTATATTGTCTATCAAAAAAAGTTGGAATACCGGATATTTGATCTATTTAATTAGGAATTACGAACACTTTCGAAGATTATTTGTAAAACACAACTAAAATGAATTTGAATCTATGAGTTTATGTAAACAATATCAATTGACTTTCATTAGATAATTAATTATCAGATATTTACTAATATTTCACGGGAATTTTATTTTTCTCTTATTTTTTATGTATTTTGTAAATATAAAGCACTGCCCCGCACTGCATCTTTTGGGTAAAGATATAAGTCACAATGCTCCACATCTAAACCAAAACATTTAACATAAAAATTCTTGCAAAAAAAATGGTAGATATCTTTTACATAAATTAACATAAAATTCTAGTAATTTCGTCCAAATATACACTTTATTTTTAGTTTCCCTTTTAAAAGGAGCCTTCAAGGTGGCCTGGCCGACGTTTCGTCCCTCAATCGAGAGCTTTATCAAGGCTTGTTTTGTCGGAACTTAACATTAGTTAAAACTGGTTCAAAACTTGGTACCCTAATTTCTGTAATCAATTATTAATCACACATTCTTTTTAAATGTAGCTGGGTACAAAAATTCAAAACAAATTAATTAGAAAAAAGAATACCTAAAGTATTTTGAAAATAAATTATGTTTAGCGTAGGCAGATTTCTTGAGCGTAATCTAATTGCGACAAAATAAATTGTCACATTTTCTTTTTTGAAATTATTGTTTGTGCATTAATATTTCGTTAAGTAAAATTTCTGTAATACTTACATTTTATCCCAGCTAACGTTCCAAAATTAGAAAGTGTGAAGTAAAATTTACTTTCCAATAGGACGACAAATGCATAACACCAAAATTGCAGCACTATCGAACCGCAGCGATTAACTTCCCACTAATAACAAAACTACCGAATGACTAAACTCACAAACACATTCAATAAAGCAGTAGTACGTACTCATTGGTAAAACATCAGCTGCCTGCTGCTACTTATTCACAACACAAAGAGTCGGTACACTTGCCGTGCATACAGAAACATACGTAAGTCGCAAATCCTACGACGTAGTCACACGAAAATAGCTACTACTGTCCTCGGTACGGGCGCCTTAACGATCGCAATTTCCGTTAGGTTCAAGTTTATATGAAACCTCCTACACACATCACCTCTAACAACTTTTAGTTCGTACATACTCCCTAAATTCTGCTAGGATTCGAAAAGGATGAAGCGTATTTTCTCATTTCCACCCTTACGTTTGCTCAATGATCTCACAGGAAGATTTTTAATTTCTTATCCCGAACAATTCTGATGAATATATAAAAGTAATAATAATATTGAAAACAGAAAAAAATTGGGACAAAGGACGAAACAGGAAATCAAATTTTTTTCTCAGCAATTACAAGATTCACCTACGAACTTTATAATTAGGCCACGATAACAATTGTAATTAAAACACAATGAAAACCAAAGTACAAAAGATAAACGGATTTCAAACAAAGCAAACCTGTTCAAAATTCGTATTTATTTATGAATTATTGATCTTTAAACTCATTGATTTTCCTATTTTCGTGACTAAAAACTACTTTCATATTATAGCTTTGTTTTTACTAATTCTTAAGTAAGCGAAAAGATTAATTCTTGAAAAAATATAATATTATAGTAACGAAATAAAACTTGTTAAGATAAAACTAATTTTTTATAAAAACAGAATCTCAACTTTCTAATATACCTACGCTTTCCCTTAAATGTAAGAATATAAATTAAAATAATACATTATAATGGTAAGTCTATGTCATTAGTGCAGAATAATTATGTATTATATCATCTTTGGTTTAAAATATATTATCATTAAAGGATACACTACAACAGATAAAGTATCAGTTTCCTTCAAATATACAGGAAATGTGGTCATTGATGAAAAAATTATGTCTATTCATCCATCAACCTTTAGATTACTTTTTGCAGAGATCTTTTTTTTTTCTGGCAATAATTTCGAGAAAATTGTGCTCCACTACTCAAACAAACTCAAATTTTACTCTCGTGATCCAGTCGGAAGTAAAGACAAAATTCGAATTTAATGAAATTTTGGGATATTGTTTAGGCATGGTGTGGAATCTAAGTTTTCGACCTCGTGTGGCCTTGGAAACTTAGGGGCCAA
This sequence comes from Abscondita cerata, assembly GCA_030710515.1. Taxonomy (NCBI): domain Eukaryota; kingdom Metazoa; phylum Arthropoda; class Insecta; order Coleoptera; family Lampyridae; genus Abscondita; species Abscondita cerata. Next base: position 20,782 of record JALBCR010004060.1, on the reverse strand, counting down.
AATAACCTCAACATTTTTGGAGTTTTTCAATTTTTCACTTATATCGTTCACACCATACAATTTTAGAGGAAGGCTTCCAAATACAAAGTTGTAGAACATTACATTTCCTTCAAATTTCATTAGTCAAAGTCATTTTTTGTCGAAATACTTGGCGAGATACAGCAGTTGAAAGATGAAAAAAATATCTCAAAATGTAAAAAACACGAGAAAAATCCACGTTTTAAGCCTCGGCTAAGCTAAAACTTGACAAAGCTCCTTGCATTTAATGAGAAATAAAATGTAATTAAATTAAAGGAATTAAAATAAGGATCATGCACACACGAAAACTTTGCAATGACTAAGAACGCGTCAACAAAAAAGACATTCTCCGGCGCTTTTTCTAATGGTACCGTATACTTTCACTCCGAGTAACGGGGCTTTCATGAAATTCCATGCATGTAAAAGACAACCGCCGTTCAGTTTATATTTAGAACAGAGGTAACCTATAACCGGACTATTTTGTGAGTCAGCTTTTTAACTGGATAGTACAGAAAGAGGGCCAACCTCTGCTGTAAAATATAAAATATCTCAGAGTCTGCCTGGAGCTTGAGCTTGGCCAAAGAAAGTTAGTATTACACATAGCTTCATGGCTTCTTATATTTTACAGTACTTCACCAGTACTGCTGCTCGAAATTCTTTGCTATATAATTAAGCTATTTATTTATTTATTTATTTATTTACAGGTGTAATCCCCACAATAACCAAAATGGATGCTGCTCCGGATTATTTAGTCAAAACAATACGATGCAAGTGCACAACAGGGTGCAGTACAGGGGCTTGCAGCTGCAAGAAAGGGAAGACTCTGGTGCTCGATGATGTGCAAGCACTGGACCAGCACTGGTTGTGAAAATTCGCCAGAGGCCAAATTCAACCAAGACAAAATTAACAAAGACTGCTAAGGACCAGACCACCCTTTTGACGAAATTATTTCCCATGAGGAAGGAAACAACGATTATGACGTCGATGACAGTTTGCAACCGAATATGTATCTGAAGAACTGTTGAATGAAACTGTATGGACGTTTCTGATAAAAACAAATATTCCAGTCAAATTAGCTCAAAATTGTGAAATTGTGAAAAAGAACTCTGCGGAACAATAAATAGGAAAAATCATGTTGGCACTTTTTTTAAGGTATCTGTAAAATAGTGAGAAATTAGGTTAGAAGGCTGAAATTTTGATGAAATGTAGTGTTTATTGTTACAAATTGATCATTAAATTTTCATGATAATATATTGAATAGCTGAGCTACGAAGTTTCCCCGCAAAAATACGTTTTTTCAATTCCCGTTTGCCCAATTTTGAAAAGTCCTAGATCAATTTTAAAAGGTCAAAATGTTCGTATTGGCTGTGGCTACAACCTAGTAAAATAACAATTTTCAAAATTTGAAGTAGAAAAAATCGCGTTTGAAAAATCTTCATTTTTTAAACCGCAGGAGTGAAGTAGATCATTTTCTCCACCGTAAAATCTGATTTCAGACCGTTCAAATTGAAATTTTTCCTACTATCTCGTAACTAACCAGTCGGAATTGGACCATTCTTTTTTTTTGTGTTCGACTTCACTTTTTGATATCGTGATGAACTGTGATATCGTTGGTTTTCTCAAATGTGATCTCAGGCGTCGTTGTTCTAGGACTTTTTCAAAATTGAGCAAGCAAGGTGAAAAAACTTGGCTATTTTTCGGGAAACGCAGCTCAACTATTGTCGTGAACATGATCAATTAGTAAACGCATTTCATCAAGAACTTTGTAATTTCACTGTTTACAGAGACCTTCAAAACGCTTTTTCTGCACCTGCCGTGAAATATAACACTTGACCCCTATCGGACCAACCAATCCCGATGTATTTTTTATACACATTTTTAATCTTACGCTTTTTCGATCCGACTTATAGTTTCTCAGATATAAGCAAAAACCGTTTTGGCTTCAATTTTTTAAAATTATAGTACGCAAAAAATCCTATTTGTTACGTTCACAGATTCTAAATCAACTCATTACCACCTATAAGAATGATTTTTCTCTAACTATTGTTCCGCGATTTTAGGAAAAGACCTAATTTGACTCGACTAAAAAACGGGTAAAAAATTTATTACAGTCACTGAACAATTTTAATTAGCACCACACCACTATAAGCTGCAACGAACACATAAACAGTATAAACAAACTACGATGTTATGGAAGTAGGAACTAAAACATTTTGATTTTGAAATGAATGGTTGACACTGATCCAGTTGTGAAAATAGTGCCAACAAAAGATTTTACAACACACTCGAGAAACCCGATCAGTGGTTGTCACGAGGAAGAGACAAAATGCTGTATAGTTTGAAATCAAAATACCTATATTACCTACTTCAGTTGTAGCTGGAGTTTTTAAAGCTGTGCATGGTATGTTAGTCTAAAAAATTCTGAGAAAAAAGACCTTGATTGTATTGCATCTAGCGGCTTCAATCATCGTGGCCAAGGTTGATTTAGTCTACGCTCCCCCCCAGATAGGAACTACAAACTACTATTACAATATCAGTGTATCAGTGTACTATATCTACAACTAGATTGTTCAAATTTTTAGTACCTAAGATAACATGACGGGCACTGGACCCCTTAGGAAAGCGGCGAGGTAAATGGAAATGGGGAAACATAGAGGCCATTTCAGTTTTTCACTAAAACAGTTACGAGATTTGATCAAATCCCCACAGAGTTGTATTTTAATATATTTCTTAAATTGTATTTGAAAATGCGTATAGTACCTCAAATTTTTAATTGGCAGATGATCTCCTTTCTACTTGATTTTAGTTTTCCCAAGTAATCTTAAACCTTCTTTACAGTAAAACCTCTATTTCGACCATCTCTTAAAAGCAGCCACCTCTAAAACCGGCCAAGTTTCCAAGTCAAAACCAACATAAGAAATATCCATATTAAGACCACCTAAACGCCACCCCCGAAAGGCCACGGCCACTTATTTGTAAACTCTTTTGGAAAAATACATGTAATTTTACCTCCCATTTCCGGGCATTCTTAAGTAAGGTCATTAGTAGACAACAGCTTAGCGTTCAAGTTGTGCATAATATATAATTGTTTCATTGTGTGAGGCTTAAGAAATTACTCGGTATTTAAGAACGGATTTAAAGAATTTGTTCGATTTACAATAGACAGTCATTACAAAGAAAGTGCAATTAAAAGGCTCATTAAGCTCACCCCAAAAATCGTATTTTGCGTACATAGTTTGAGTGTCGCTAAAAAAGAAAACGTTTGTCTCTTAAAGAGAAAATTGATATAATTGTGGAAAGTGAAAAGTTCAATACCAGTGCTAGAAAGTTGGCTGAAAAATTTAGTGTTGGAAGAACACAAGTTAACGATATTTAAAAAACAAATGTGATTTTAAAATGCTATTTGAAGAAGGTTCCAAAACAGAGCAGAAGAGAAAATTTCCTAGAACTGAAGGTTTAGAAATTGACCGAGTAGTTTACAATTGGTTTTGTAAAGCTAGGAATAAAAATATCCCTATATCTGGACCTTTAATAAAAGAGAAAGCATTGGAAGTTGCGGAAAATTTAAAAATGACGGATTTTAAAGCTACAAATGGTGGCTTGAGAAATTTTGTCAAAGACAAACATAACCTTTAAAACGTTGGAGAAGTGTTTCGCCTATTACAATTTGCTAAATGTCTTCACGAAGCAGGATTCTCTGAAAAGGACTGCAAGAAGATTTCGATTAAGAATGACGAAATTCCACTAGCTCAGCTTTTTTCCTGTATTACTAGAAGGTAATCAACGTTATAAGCCTTGAAAATTATGCATCTATTGATTGTGATATTTTGACCAAAAGCTCCAATTTAAGTATTCAAGATATAATCAGTGAATTAGGCTATAGTGAAGTGCTATGATTTAAACAATGAAAGTGGTGCAGAAGAATCCGAAGTTTCTACGTTCAACATTAGAGATATGGGTGAAGTGTGTGAAAAACTAAGAGACGTTGCAAAGTTTTCTATTTTCTAATGATTAGAGTAGACTAGCGGTAGAAGTACTTCAAATTTTATCAAAATTGTTGAATCTTCTGTTTTACAAACTAAACTTCAAAATGTAAAACAAACCTCAATACAAAAAATATTTCACAAAAATGTAATTTAATGGTATGTATATGTATGTAATTAATTATTGTAATAAGTATAACTAGCAATTAGAAAATAGGTACATATTATGTAAATGTATGTATTATGTATTCAAGATGTATAACTCTTCCATTATTATATCGTCTAGAATTATTTACGATGCATTCGTTAACATTTGCAGTTATTTAATGCAGATATATGGCAAACCGTATTATGTTCCATACTTAGAAGGTTTTAATAAACACGTTCCGTTTGTTGTTCGATTGTGGAAATCATAAAAGATCGTTTGTCGTTCTGTTTGACTTTCGGTCTGTTGTTATGTTTGTTGCTCGGTTTGTTGTTCAGGTGTGTACGAAGCTTTGCCAACTTAAGCAACAATTTTTTATGAATAAAGGTTTGTGATGTAATATTAGAAACACAAATTTATATCATATCAAATTTATGACAACTTAAAAACCAAGAACGTGTATGTTATTGCTAAGAAATTATTAAGGAAAAAGCGCAATTGCAGTGTAAATATTTATAATTAGATATTTTCCTTTGAGTCATATTGCTCTAAGGGTTGTTACATTAGTCATTAGAAGTATGTAATAAATAAACAATTACCTACTGTTTGAGAAGGGGTAGTGTGAACCAATAAATAATAAAAAGAAATGTAAATACCATTTTAGTTCAAAATTTCAAGTGTTGGGAAAATGCCACCTCAGCGGTGATGATTTGAAAGCGCGGATTGTTTCGTAATTAGCGGCGGGCCGTAGCGTGCGTGAAATTTCACGTATGTTAGATATACCAAAAGCACCGTAGGACATTACCGAGTAAAATGGAATCTTGAACACACTTGGAAAGAGCCATCGGAAGTGGTAGAATCTAAAGTATCTACACGTGCTTAAGATCTCGAGTTGTTTCATTACTTAACAGAACAACCAGTTGCTACATACTCCAGGGCTAGAGCAGATACACATTTTCCCGGATGCCGTATAACTGCACAAAAAGATTGGGGAGATGGGAATAAAGAAGTATAATGCTGCTTTGAAAGGGGTTCCTAGTGACGAAAATTGCAAGGCGATATGTGAATGAACCTTCGGAATTTAGGAATGGAGTGATTTTAGCGACGAAAAACGTTCAATAGCCGCAACGATAGACCACTAAAAGTTTTTAGAATGGAAGGAACTCGTTACGAAAATAATCACATATGTCCTAAAAACGAAGTGGTTATTTTTCTGTGAATGTGTGGGGTTGGGTTAGCGCGCTGGGTCCAGGAGTTTGTTGGGCCATCGATGGACGTCTCCTGATTCTGCTGCATATTTAGATATTTTGGAAACTATTATGAAACCTACAGTCGAAGTGTTTGCATAGAAATAAATTTGTTTTCTCCTAATAACGGCCACCTCCATATACCGGTCAGTTTTTCAGCAAAATTTTAGTAACCCGCTATTTAGAGGTTTTATTTTGTTATTGATATTTTTGGCAAACACTATGTCCATTATTAAGTCAACGTTTTAAATCCCTCTGATTGCAATCCTATCAGGTCATCTAACAATAAAGATTGCAACGAGTAATAAAATGTCGGCTTAAATACGGCCATCGTGTTTACTTAAAAATACTCTCCAAAATACTCATTGAAAAGGACCCCTAATGCTAAGATAACTTGATAAAATTAAAACCTATGAATTTATATTCAACGTTTTCTAGAAGTTCTAAATTTGCCACTAATATATATGTCAGACAAAATATGTTTGTGTGTTTGGAATTGTCATATATTGGTTCTAGTCGTTAAACTAAATTTGAATTGACATGATTAATGGTTTGGATAAGGAGAATCGAAGTGCTCTATTGGTTTGTGAAATACACGCTCAGCGATTCCCAGAAGGAAGACATCCAAAACCTGAACTATTTAAAAAGCAAAAAGATGTAATTGAAAGAATAACATAAAAATAAAACACGTGAAAAGAGAATTACTAACAAAGAAAATAATCTTTGACGGTACTAACCAAGGTGGTGAAAAATGATCATGCAACTACAAGAAGTTTATGCAATGAACTAGGAATTAGTAAGAAATTTGTTTTTAGAAGTTTAGGAAGAAACAAATTTCATTCATATAATGGTGGAATACAAGAGTTGGATAACAATTATTTTTCACAAAGTAATTGTTGTGACGATTCTGTCGCCACGTGCTAACGTAACAAAAACTAATAGATGCCTAGTTGAATGGCATTATGCGTGTGGAAGCTTTAAATCTACTCCTCTCGATTTGCTTCCTGTTCTTTGTAATATAACTACATCAAAAATTTGACAACGTCCAAAAAAATTAACTTGTTCTGTGGGCAATAAGTCGACAGCCGCATATTTGGGACAAGTTCTCTCACTCCTGAAGAGTCTCAAAAGGATGAAACAGCTGTTTAGTGATTCTGGGTGTTTGTTTGCGGTTGTACAATCTTTGCAAATTTAAAGCAGGCGATTTGAGACTATTTTTACCAACGCTTAGTTGGTTATAATAATCGAAGAATCGATGGATGTAACTGCTTACGCATCTGTCGACAAAGTTACTTTAATGCAAATTATTTTTCACAAACATATTAACTGCCATAATTTTCATTATTATTATTATCGATCTCTGGTGTATCCTGACTCTACACAGTTGACAAGGCTTCATTTGATTTTGATTTTCTAGATAAATGGATTGTGAGAAGTTTTCATATTTAGGTATACTGAATATTTTAAAAATTGTAAATTTTAGACATATGGATGAACATTAATTAAAAAAAATAAGGATAATTAAAAAGAGCATCAGTTAAATAACTTGGCAACGCCATACTTAAATTTCTGCAAGCAGGACACCATTTTGCAACGTGCTGAATAAGAATATCAGAATATGTAAAAAATGTGTAGAGTCCCATTTAAAAATAAGAACACACTATACAGGGTGATTCATAACTATTAGGACATAGGCTAAGAAGGGATTATTTAGGCTAAAATATGATCATACGATCCAATATTCCTTAATAAAAATATCCCAATGTGGAAAAAGATGTGATTTTGATTAGAGAATCTGTTTCGAGAAAAACACACAGTTGAACAATTCGTAGTGTCAGAAGGGAATTTTAAATATTACTTCATTTATTATAATCGTTTTGGGCTGTCAGATAAATATGCTTCTCTGTAGTTTTGATAAGAATTGATAAATTTTCAGTAAAATTATTAACAAAAATAAAGAAAAAATTTTTTCTGAACGCTGTGTATCTTTTTTTCAGCAGCAATATTTTATTAAGGTATTTTGTGTCTTATGATCATACTTTGGTGTTAATAACCCGCCTTTAGCCTATTTCCCAATAGTTATGTGAATCACCCTGTATAAGTAAAAATAATTTAAGTAGATGTAGTTTTGAGAAGCATAGAACCGCTATAAAAGATTTTTTAATTCGTACACCTCCACCCGGCTAATTGACTCAATCTGTTAAGGTTGGGGGCGAGCACAGTATATTGCTTTGAAGGGCGTAAAACTGCTTATATCGCTGTAAAATTTGGTGGTAAAGATATTTTCAAAGAATTGATTTTTTGAATTTTGGTTTGACGTACTTGAATTTTGTTATTTTGGTGTATACAATGCTTGACTATGAATATTTTTGTAGGAACGTGTCAGAACACGTTTCTAAGAATTTCAATACCTTAGTTTACAAAATTTCACATAAATATTTACGTTCTACAAAGAATAATTTATCAAAAATAGATATCAACACTTACATCCATAAAAAGAAAAAAATACATAAATTGGTTTTACCGATAGAAACTAAGGATATAATCTACGTGATCATGTACAGGTTTATTTGGAATTACTAAAAAGTTACAGTAATTGTTTTCGTGAGTTTGATACTGAAAATTTATGAATAATGTCGGAAAATTCAAAAATCTCATTAGGTTGCTTTCAATCGACAACAAAGAAAGTGCCGACAACCTAGATTCTCCCATTGTTTCGACACTTTGTATTTCTAGAATAAGAATATCGCAATTTCTATGTTTCACAGATGCTTTTCTCTTTTCAATAAGTGTTGCGTCACCTAGAATCGTCTCGTGTTCACGTAACACGTCCGAAAATGCATTCGCATATCTTTTGTTTGTCTTTTGGAATGATTAATCAAAATAGATTAAATTAAAAACTAAATAAAATAGCAATATCAACTATTATACCGTGTGTCCCACGGAAAAGTTGACATAAATTGGCATTTACTATGTTAAATTAAAAATTAACGTGTATCTTTTTTCTGGCACAATTCGAACACAAAATAACAACATATGACAGATAAAATAAAACAAATTGATAAGATAAGAGTGAATATTCAAAGCGTATTTTACTAAAAATTAGTAAAATAAGTTATTTTGTAAATTTTATTTATTAACCGAATGTATTTTCATTTATTAAGCGGCCTTCGTGGATGAATTAGTTAATTTGTTGCCTATTACTTTTTTGCGATTTCTAACTTAGGGTTCGATTCCGATTGCAGTATTTTTTTTATTAACTTTATTATCATTATAATACAATTTTGTAAAGTGAATTTAACATTTTGAAAAAAGATTAAAACTCATTTTATAAAAATTGTATTAATAATGACATCAATAATAATTTTATTAACAAAAAAATTACGACAATCGTGATCGTACCCTGAATTATTTCTCGTAAATCATAAAAATTTTACTGTTTTTTTATTATCTAATAAAATGTTAGTATATTGTGCTCAATAGCTCAATTGTATCAGAAAAAAGATATGCACGGTATAGCAACTTTATTACGTATACCCAATTCCTGTCTTCAAGATGTGTCCTTGTAAAAAATAAGTTTACATTCCGGTCTCTATAGCAAGAGGCCTGGGGCTATAGCCTCTAAAGCCTTCCCTTTAATCCAGGGGTGCCATTTTACCATTGATTTAAATAATTGTCAGACAATATGCTGTTATTGGAGTTTATTTATTTTTAATTTAAACATTACATTATTATATTAATTTTTAAGTTGCATAGAGGGTCTTTCATGTAAGACTATCTATTAGACGTGGTTATATTGTGAACCAAATAGATTTTATGCCTAAAAAATTTTATTTTATTTGTTGTAGGAAGTATTCTACTTTTTAAATTATACCGGTGATCTACAAGAACTTTGTTAATTTAAATAAGCAACTGTCTCACCCTTTGCCATTCAAAAATTTGGGTAGTGGCCGTGAAGGGCAAGGGATAAAAGAGGTAACAAATTTTTTTATGTTACATAACGCCTTGATTAAAATAAAAATTGATTTGTACGATCATTTTCTAATTACATTACGTGCTGGTGTGTGTTATTATATTGTTATGTTTTTGATTTATGTAATCAGTAATTCTAATAATTGCTTTTTTTTTAAATGCAATTCTTTTATTTAATCATAAATTAGTGATTTTTCGTATGTAATAATTTATTCATCAAAAACAGTTCTGTTCAAAACAGTTTTAGCAAAAGAAAACATCGACAGTGTATTTAAATCGCTCAAGTAATGAGTGATCAAACCTCTGAAGTTATTGAACGATTTCGAATAAATGTACCAAAATTCATTAAAATATTGCCAGTGCATCAGTAGATGGCACGATATTTCATAAAAGGCATCGATAATACATTAGTTTAAAACTTTGCAAAATATTTTTGCATAATTACATACCTAATAAATTGTTCTATTTTTATCAGGTAATACATCTAAAAATGTACGTGTCGTACATTTGTAGCACGCAAACATAAAAGTTGCATTACAGCGTAATTTGTTAATAACAATTTTTATATTAGTTACGCTTTTCCATTTCCTTCTAATCAATATTGACTGAGAAAAACAAATATATTTACTCTTTCTTAATTTACTTAATTAAAACGCCATATTTACAATAAATAAAGTACAACATTTTATGGTGTATCGCTTTACGTAAATAGGGTTAAAGAACTTTATTATTATACCTTTATCTATCCTTACAAATAATGATAATTTTTAATGACGTATGTTTCTATGATTTTGTTTGAGTACATTACAAAAGTTATTATCTTAATTGAGATTTACAATTTTTTAATTCTTAGTACAAATAATTGTCAACAATCTCACCAAGTAATACAATAAAATACTAAGAAATTACTAAGTGTATGTGAATAAGATTTTTATCGTCGAGATAAAACTGAATCACATACTACCTCAATTAAATTAATTTGAAAGGTCTATCAGTCTCTATTACTGATGTATGCTTTTTATCATTGATTGTGAAACTTGTACATTTCCACATTGATTGGCTTTGTATTAGTGAAGGGTGTAAATAAAAAAAAACAGTTTCTAGTTTCTGACATTTGTGGCTCTTAGAGAATTCATTTGTTGGAACACCTAAAAATTAAATCCAATAAGAAGATCTCGAAGAATTAATCTAAAAAAATGTATTTGACGTATGACTACTATTGAAATGACATCAAAAACGGTTTGAACGAAGATGTACGATGAAGCGCGGTACGCCACCACTTTTATTATAAAGAGATATCCCTGAATCATGACAAAATTAATACTTGATCTTGCAGCAGCAATGCTCAGTTGCTTCTATGGTCACTGGTCTTGAAAAACTAGATCAAGAAATTGAGAGAATGAAGAAAATTGTTGGTCTTGTTTGGATGAAATTATAAATGAAAACATAAACTTAAATGATATCCTGAACAAACTTGACAAAAACTGAAATAGGCATGAACAAAATTGATACACTCGTCCCCTAATCTAATCAATACCTCTAAAAAAGCGATATTAATATTTTTACAGAAATTGAGAAAGAAAAAAAATCAGTGTTATGATGACAATATACCTGAATCTTCTGCAGTTACTCTTGATTTGCAGGCTACTGAAGACTGAATACAGCAGAATCTTTAATTTGTCCTTTTGTCGGCTCCAATAAAATGCGAAAGTTATTTAGACCGCACTAGCACTATTATGCAGAGGCAAGAATTGAAACTAGTTCTTAATGAACTTGAGTCCAGGAAAGCAAAGGGAGAAGTAAATCTTAACAATATATATATTAAATAACTGTCCTAAAGTTTGGTTAAAAGCACCTCAACTAATTTCAGCTCAACACGTTTCCTACTCAATTTTATTATTAAAATGTTGGAGGATTGAACACCAAAGCTCCAAGAATTTTATAGCAATGTTTCATCAACAAATTATTATATACATCTTATAAGTGAATCCTGGCTATATGATAGTGTGTTTAACAATGAAATCTTTCCTGAAAACTTCAACATATATATGTCTATACATTCCACACAACACATCTAATGACACCTATAACAAGTTATATAAAGTTAATTTACTTATTGTTGGCGATTTTAACATTCCTGACACTTCTCAATAAATGTTAGTAATACTACTAACCTACTAAACATTTCTTTGAATTTCTGAAGTTTGGAACAAATTTATTCTGTATCAAACTTGAAGAATCGTTTAATAAATCTTGTCATTAGTAAATCTCTAGGTATAAATTGTATCCTTCGTCCTTGTTTGGATCCTATGATACATGAGGATGAATACCAGCCTTACTAAATCAGAAAATATCATTTGAAGATTAAATACCCAACTTTATATCTACATCGTCTAAACATTAATTTAATTTTAAAAGGGCTGATTTACTAAGTTTATATTTAGAATTGAATGAACTAATTGAAATCATTTATATTTAGAAACTAATAGTAAGAACATTTTTGCAGGCAACGTTCGCGTAACGAATGTGCACCTCCTCAGACCTTTAAAACAAAGAATTTTCTTGTTTGTTCGTTTCTACGTAAAGTGTATGTTTTATTAGAGATATTTACTTACATGTATACCATAATTTATTTTGTGATTGTTAAAATCTATGTTGTGTTTTTTATGTTATTAAGTATTAGGGGACCATTTCTCTGTTTAAAAAAAACCCGAGGAAGTACACATTCGTTGCGGAAACGTTGCCTGCAAAAACGTTCTTGCTATTATTTTTTAAATATAAATTATCTCAATTAAGTTCATTTAATTCTAAATATAAACTTAATAAATCAGCCCTTTTGGCCTGCAAAAACGTCTTTGTGGTTGTTGATGCCTCTCCTCAAAGAAGAACGAATCATTTAAATAAAACGTATAGAGGAAATATTTACCTATCGACAATGAGTTACATATGTTCTTCTGTAATTGCCCATTGGCTATTGAGTGAATAAATTACAATTGCAATTAATCTAATACCACAAAATAGGTGGCAACACTTGTACTAAAAATAAAATTTTATTTATAAGGTTATTGGTTGTATAGTTTTCAAGTCAGTGCAAACTAAAAATCTAGAGACAAAACGCAAATTGGTACTCCCCGAAACACCGTAGAAGTTTGAGCACGTCAAACTAGCTTACAAAGTCAATACTCTCATGAACCTTAAGATCTTAATATTTTAGAAGGCCCTTGGTAATTTCAACTTTATCAACACCCCATTCGTCATTCCGGTAGTCTATAAAACTAGAAAAAAACGTTATTACTTTTTTAAACTAGCAATGTATTGTCCCAAGCCCATATTTAGCTAATTGTTTGTTCCCTTTAAAAACATAAAGTTTTGGTTTTTCCATTTTCATCAACCCCATTCTTAAGCTATAACTCTTCTTTCCAAATATGTCTAGGTATAAATTGCTAACGATAATGTCAAAATTTTCTTATTAATGCATTTTACAGTATTGGTATTGTTAATTTCAACATGATCTATTCCAGTTTTTCAGATTACAAAGAACTATTTGCTTAGTATACATCTACGAATGAGTGGTCTAATATTTCTGTGGTAGAGTACGATCAAAACCTTAGCGCAGTAACGCATTTTAACCAGATAAAGATGCAGTAATGATTGGAAAATAGTACAGATATTACTACCTAAAACATAAGGTTCCAAGCTGATCTTTTTTTTTATAAATTCTTTGTTGCGACGTACCAAATTTATTAATTAGTTATTCTACAAAATAGTTTTTTAACTATTGTTTGTACTGTTCTCTGACAGCAAATACAAAGTAACTTACACTTTTATTTTTATTATAAGTGTAATATATTTTGAGTTTTACACTCTGACGTCTCGTTCCTTTTAAGCTTGGTGTCTCCTGATGTTGATTTCTGACCTACCGTAATCAACTTTCTATTAAAAGGTTTCAATTTTGGCTTAAAGCAGACATAAGGCTTGGATGGAATAATATTTTGAATCTTTAGGAAAACATTTTTTAGAATAAATGAACCAGTTAAGACTTCACACTATAGCAATGTTGAAATTAGAGGGGAACATGAAGTTGATTGCACTGATTCTTGATTAAAAACACACAATATTCTTACCAGCCAAAACCAGTATAAGTTAGTATCGAGTTTTCTTATGTATCTGGGATCAGATCAGTTTAGAATCAGTTTAGAAACGCTGGGAAAACTATAATAGTGTCGTTCATCGAGTTTGTGCCTGTATTTTATGTTAAATCAAACAACAAAAGAGACAACCTTAATGACAAAAGAATTCCTTGATAGATAAAACATTTAAACACGTTAAAAACTTTCATAAGAACTCTTCTCTTGGAATAAGAATTGCTGGGAGTTCTAAAAATTTTTATCTTTATTGATAAAATTCGTTCATCAAATTAGGCCAGAAGTTGTACGTAGGTAATTGTACATGTTATCGCCCCATTTTCAGCGCTTATTCTGATTCAAAGCTTATTCCTTGATAAGTCTCTCAACATAGAAAGCGAAACGTCGGCAATTTCAATAATTTGAGTTGATATTTTGTAATTCACTTCCACCCAAAAGGGGTCTCTTGTACCAAATTCTCCTAAACTATTAATTAGAAAAAAATTAAAGGAAACCTCTCCTGTAACAATAACCATATTTTGTCACTTGTATCTGGATCACCATGTATATAGAAAATTATTCAAACAAAATTTGGGCAGGGGCAGGTAGGAATACACCCGATGCTCGGTGGTTTGTCCAAAAATTCATCACCTGCATTTTAATAGAATATGTTTCTTTCATCATGAACGCACTGTATGACTTTATTACACACAAATTTTACATGATAAACAAATAGTTCTTGGAAGTATTTGATGCAAGAAACCCTCTATCTTCGACCACCTCTCTTGGGTGCGGCCACCCTTTAAAACCAGCCAAGTTTTCCAAATCAAAAACCAATTATACAGAAATATCCATATTAATGATCCTCCTAATAGCGACCACGTCTTGATAATGGCCACGGCGGCCACTTATTTGTAAACTTGTTTGGAAAAATACATGTAATTCTACCTCCCATTTCCGGCCATTCTTAAGTAAGGTCATTCGTAGACAACAGCCATAGTTCAAGTTGTGCATAATATATAATTGTTTTTTATTGTGGGGCTTAAGTAACTACCGGTATTTAAGAACAGATTTGAAGAATTTGTTCGATTTACAATAGACAGTCATTACAAAGAAAGTGTAATTAAAAGGCTCATTAAGCTCCCACTTCTAAAATCGTATTTTGCGTACATAGTTTGAGTTAGTATGTTCAACAGTGCTGTTACATATAGAATGCACAGAAAAATTACAATGTTTCCAAAAAAAAACGTTTGTCTCTTTAAAGAGAAAATTGATATAATTGTGGAAAGTGAAAATTTCAATACCAGTTGACTGAAAAATTTAGTGTTGGAAGAACATAAATTAAAGATATTTAAAAAAAAATGTGATTTAAAAAAGCTATTTGAAGAAGGTCTCAATACAGAGCAGAAGAGAAAATTTCCTAGAACTGAAGGTTTAGAAATTGACCGAGTAGTTTACAATTGGTTTTGTAAAGCTAGGAATAAAAATATCCCTATATCTGGACCTTTAATAAGAGAAAGCATTGTAAGTTGCGAAAAATTTAAAATGACGGATTTTAAAGCTTCAAATAGGTGGTTTGAGAAATTTTGTCAAAGACATAACATAACCTTTAAGAGGTGTTTCGCTTATTACAATTGCTAAATGTTTTGGCGGAAAGCAGGATTCTCGGAAAAGGTCCTGCAAAGAAGATTTCGATGAAGAAGACGAAATTCCACTAGCTCCAAGCTTTTACTGTATTACTAGAAGGTAATCAACGTGTAAGCCTTGATAATTATGTATCTATTGATTGTGATATTTTGACCAAAAATCCCAATTTAAGTATTCAAGATATAATCAGTGAATTAGACTATAGTAAAGGCTGTGATTCGAACAATGAAAGTGGTGCAGAAGAATCCGAAGTTTTTACGTTAAACATTAAAGATATGGGTGAAGTGTGTGAAAAACTACTCTTCCATTATTATATCATCTAATTATTTAAGCACATTTATAGTTATTTTTAATGCAGATATATAGTACCCTATAGCGAACCGAATTATGTTCCATTTAAATTAAATTAATTAAAGAACCAATTTAACCATGGTCCGGTTAGCTGAGGCAGAGTGATGCTTCCGTTTTTGGACATGGTTCTGTGTTTACCTAGGTCATAGTTGGCCAGTAGAGTACCTAGAATTTTTATAATACTCGTAAATATCCTACTGAGGAAAACAAGATAACACGACTATTAATTTCTTTGTTGTTTTAATCATCTATGGCCATACCTACTCGCACAGCATTTGATGCTAAACTGTTTTCAGTAGCAAATAATCCAAAGCATTACCATAAATAAAGTTTTGTCAGATAATTGCCCCAATAATTACGTATAAGCTAATTGAATTTAATGTATTTAGGTACCAAAATAGTGTTCAATTGCTTTATTTTACATATCCAAACAAAATAGAAATATATTTTTATATGTAATAATATTTTTATTGAGCCTTTTCCATTGTCTAATAGATTGTTAGTTTAAAACATATAACAGTTCGTTAGTAAAATCTACTTTAATAATGGAAAGTGTAATAAATTATGAATAAAAAAATTGAAGGACTCGAGTATATGCCGCATACTATGATTTGAGTCATTTACTTATCTAATTTGTTACCATTTCTGGCCACTAAAATGTCAAGGTGATGTAACTAGAAGGTCTGTATCTGTGACATGGTTAAAATTAATTTGAAATTTTGAATTTCTCCAAATTGCTGGGAGTTATGGAGTAAAATTGAATTTCCAACAGTTCTGTGTAAGTTATAAAAGTTTTAAGAATTAGATTTCTTTATTAAACTATTAAAAACCAAAAATATAAGAATTATGATTCATGAACAAAGTGAGACACGCTGCGTAAATTTTGGCGTCTCAGGTTCCTTTTGTCTAAGGGACGAAAATATTTTCCTAACTATCCGGAAGAACCCAAAATTCTGAATTAGGTGCTACTCCATATGTCAATCACAAATACTACAGTTAATTTTAATAATATTTAAACCTGCTGTTTAAAAGAGGATTATCAATTTTTTATGACCAAGTGTGAAGTATTTCCAAAGATAAAACCCCCTTAATAGGATGTATTTTGTTACAATGGACTGTGATGATTCCACGTTGAAAACAAATTATTTTATTAGAAATCTTGGACTTTGAACCCGCTTGTGTTTTAGAGCGGCATTCTTTATGGTGCGCGTTGTTGTTTTTTTTTTTTTTTTTTTTTTTTTTTTTTTTTTTTTTTTTTTTTTTTTTTTTTTTTTTTTTTTTTTTTTTTTTTTTTTTTTTTTTTTTTTTTTTTTTTTTTTTTTTTTTTTTTTTTTTTTTTTTTTTTTTTTTTTTTTTTTTTTTTTTTTTTTTTTTTTTTTTTTTTTTTTTTTTTTTTTTTTTTTTTTTTTTTTTTTTTTTTTTTTTTTTTTTTTTTTTTTTTTTTTTTTTTTTTTTTTTTTTTTTTTTTTTTTTTTTTTTTTTTTTTTTTTTTTTTTTTTTTTTTTTTTTTTTTTTTTTTTTTTTTTTTTTTTTTTTTTTTTTTTTTTTTTTTTTTTTTTTTTTTTTTTTTTTTTTTTTTTTTTTTTTTTTTTTTTTTTTTTTTTTTTTTTTTTTTTTTTTTTTTTTTTTTTTTTTTTTTTTTTTTTTTTTTTTTTTTTTTTTTTTTTTTTTTTTTTTTTTTTTTTTTTTTTTTTTTTTTTTTTTTTTTTTTTTTTTTTTTTTTTTTTTTTTTTTTTTTTTTTTTTTTTTTTTTTTTTTTTTTTTTTTTTTTTTTTTTTTTTTTTTTTTTTTTTTTTTTTTTTTTTTTTTTTTTTTTTTTTTTTTTTTTTTTTTTTTTTTTTTTTTTTTTTTTTTTTTTTTTTTTTTTTTTTTTTTTTTTTTTTTTTTTTTTTTTTTTTTTTTTTTTTTTTTTTTTTTTTTTTTTTAATTTTTTTAAAATTTAATAAAATACCAATATACAGGCTGTTTCATTAAGCTTGGTACGCGGCCATATCTCGAAAAATTTTTTTTATTAGTAAAACGGCTATGAGCAAATTATTTTCAAGTTCCGAATTTCACCGCAAGGGGCGCAATTGACAGGGCGAGGCATAAAATTCAAGATTTCTCCGAAAATTTTCATGTGAAGCTATGACTTCAATAACATCATTAGAAAGCCTGAATAATTCTGCATAAGTTTTGTCTGAGGCTCCTTGGCGTACCGACCTTAATAAGACAAGGAGAAGCTCCTGAATGTCTAATAATTTAAATGACTATATTTTCTAAATGACTTATCTGATTATAGCAAACTCAGGTTTGTTTGTAAGAATAATGTCAGTGTTTTCAAATACCGTATCCATCGGCACTTGACAGTTTCAAATAAAATTGCTAGAGGGCGCAGTTTGCAATAATAACAGTTTTTTCAATTTTGCCACGTAAAATTAAAAATATTGTTTGTGTGAAAGTAGATTAAATTTTCTAGAGAAAACGCGAAATTGCTTGTTCGATATCTTCGCCCGTTTCAGAGTTATTATCAAAAGATTACATTTTTCACACTTTAATTTGATAAAATGGTTATTTTCCTAGTTCCAGAGAATTTTTGGTTTAATTTTATGGTTGTGTAGGTTTGTCACTCATTTCAGTGGCACAAAACTACATTTAAATTAAAAACACCCCACAAATAACTTTTAATAAGGCATAGATACTGATGCTGTTTTAAAACATAAATTAAAGTAAGTACTCATGAAACAAAATCTGTAGGTTTCCATGTAGATTAACAAATTGGTATAAGCAACTGTCAACAGGTTTAATTTTGATGCTAAAAAACTTTGTCTTTAATTCTTTTTGAATTTCGTGTTACTTATTTTCCAAATTTGTGCTAATCCATCAATAATGGCTTACACTAATCCCAAAGCTTACGATATGCTTGTCGTCTATTTTCAGTGTTTCAAAAATGCTCCTATCTCAGCACGTGAATATGCTGTCAGATATCCTGAACGAAGACACAATAACAAGAGGGTATTTTGACAACTAGCAGTACGTTTAAGGCAACCGGGAAGTATACGAAACATTCCAATAACTTTAGAAGACGTCCGTCAAGGAATGAAGATAACGTGATTAACGTTCTTGCATGCATGAAATTGAATCCAAATTGAAGCACAAGGGAAGTGTCCTTAGAAGTAAAAGACTACATCTCTACCATATGGTATGCTAAATGTTGTTAGTTTTTGTTATGGCCCGTTGGCCTTTAAACACGCTCCAAATGTCGTCTTTTACCTAGTTTGGACTAGTCCTAAGCCTAGATAAAGTGTTAAGGGAGTCATGAAATATTACATAATATCAAAACTAATTGTAATTAATCCTAGCTACAAAACTAGGAAAATAACAATTTTTTCAAATTAAAGTGTGAAAAATGTAATATTTTGACAATAACTTTCAAATGGGTGAAGATATCGAACTCCGGTTTTTGCGTTTTTTTCTAGCAAATTTAATCTACTTTCTGATTATGACATCAAATCATTTAGAAAATACAGTCATTTAAATTATTAGACATTGTGGGGATTCTGCTTAAGGCCGGTACGCCAATGACCCTCAAACAAAACTTATGTGAATTAATTCAGGATTTCTAATGATGTTATTAAAGTCATAGCTTTATATGAAAATTTTCGGAGAAATCTTAAATTTTATGCCTCGCCCTGTCAATTGCGCCCCTTGGGGAGAAATTCGGAACTCCATTTCTATTATTTTATCATAGCCGTTTTAATAATAAAAATTTTCCCGAATTTCTATACCTAATAGTTTTCGAGATATGGCCGCGTACCAAGCTTAATGAAACAGTTTTTTTTCCTGTATATATGAAAAAAGAATGAGTGTGGCCAGCGTGGGTACGGTTTTTACGAGGGTAAACCGCCAGGAAAACTTGTGTACACCTACTTCCACTTGTAAAAATTCCTTCTCGTACTTCCACCAAACTTCCAATATTACCTCCATCAAACTTCCAATAATTTCCACATACCCTCACAGTTCTACAAACTTCCATACACTGATACCCGAGGGTAAACCGCTGAACTATAATTTGTACACTACTTCCTTTAAATAGAATACTTCCTATATTTCCTAGGAAGTACACACAGGATTTTTTGTACTTTTTGGTATTGCTTGTACTTTTTGGTACTTTTTTACTCCTCGGTACTTTCTTTACCTCTCCACACTTGCTGTACTCTCCGGTACTTCTTTTACTTATTTAATCACTTCAACTTGGATACTTTATCTACCTTGGATATATAGATAGATTTCCTCCAAAAATAAATTATAGAGTATGCACATCATCTTACGTGTACTTTTTTCACTTGAACTCTATTTCTTCTACATGTATATAGAGTATCTGTAGAGAGGTATTAAAAGTTTTTAACTAGCAGATAAACTGAAACTTATATTTTGGTTTTGGATTTATAAGCTAAGTAAAAACTTTCAATGCACGCTTACGCAGATCAAATTCTGTATATGATACTGAGATACAAGATATACAGTGTGTTCAAACTAAAAGTTTGCTATGCAGATAAAGAGAAAATCAGATGGATGGATTAAACAAAAACCCTAAAAACATGTCAACTTTAATAGAAAGGAGGACGCAATTTGGTCAAACTAAAATACGATAATAATCACCCTCGAGCAGGGAGAATCACCCCTTCAAAAATTTTAATAGGAAATATGGCGTCTGGTATTATTTTTTGGAAGTCATTACTTGTATCTTGGTATGTTTCCAATTGTAGTTGTAGTCTAGCGTTTGGATAATACAGGGTGTTCTAACAAAATAATGTCTTCAGTCATCAAATTGATCATTACAAGTAAACCATGTGACAGTTACGTAAATGGAAAGACGATATGACTTTTAATCGGCGAAGAAGAGAATTCTCAGAAACTTTCAATCTCTTAAAAATCATTCCTCATAGAGGTGTGAACCAATTTAACAAATTTATGTTGGGCATGTGTGAAAGGTTCTTTATTTTCAAACTTACAATATTGTCAAGGCAAAACGACTCAAGTAAACCTTCACTTACAATGTTTAGAAACAATAAATTAATAGTGCAGAAAACCAGACCACATTTTTTATTCTCTTCGTCACAGGTTTCTTTGAATTAATCTGATGTATTGGAAACGTCAATAATTAAAAATTACTCTTGCATACAATGGTAGAGGCTAGTTTCAAAGGAATCTCCTTAAATAATAACATATCTGGGGTTATGTGTCTGCATTCGGCGTCTGTCCTTACTGCAAATTGCTATAGAAACAGTTGGAGTGGCATAGCAAACAGTTTTT
>JALBCR010004059.1:0-109082 GCA_030710515.1 Abscondita cerata | reverse complement strand
GTACCCAAATAATACTTTATTAAAGTAACCAATATATCCAACAAACCTTCTGAATTAGATAGAGTGTTCAGCAATTTTCTTATAACACGAAGTGGTTATCATTTCCATATTATGACTACACTTCATCTCTGCTGAGTCCCGACAGACGAAATACTCCTATTCCTATACAGGTTGATTGTACATTCAGGGCTACTTGATTTACTCTTTAATTATCCATGATAGATAAAAACTTTATTAAGAAAAGTAGGTATACAAGATGGGTATTTTCCAAACTTTGCACAAAATGGCTCACTCCAGTTTGCCGAAATGATGTCAACTCCATTGTTTTTGAAATGAATCATGTACTATTTTAATTAAAGTGAGGCTTTGATAATATCTCTTTAAAAACTAGAACACAAGCATAGCGGCCAGTTACTAATAAATTAGTTATTTATTATTCAAATCTAAGAGATGTTGATTGGTACAAATAATCTAGGGGCTGTGAAAACTAATGGCACAGACCGTCAAAGTCATTATTTTTATTAGATTTTCTTGCATAATTTTCGAAATAGTGTTAAATAAATTTTAAATTTATTCAGAAAGTGTAAGACAGCTCCAAAAAACGTTCTGTTTTATTTTCAACTTTAAATTATGGAGACTTAGGGTGTTATCGCCTTAAATGAATAAAATTTAATTTCATATTTCAAATAATAACCTAATAGCGTGAACATCTGAAGGTCGATATTGACGCAATTAAATGGTTTAAAATGGATATCTCTGAAAAGTACCATTTTTGACTTAAGTTTCCGCAAAAAATACTATCGCTGAAAGATATTACCGTTGATTGAAATATTTCAATCAACGATATTACCCAATTCTTTCACGAATGCCGCTTAATAAATGATAATCCATTCGGTTAATAAATAAAATTTCACAAAAATAACTTTTTTTAGTTTTACACAGTAAATGCTTATATCAACTTTTCCGTGGGACACACGTTTGTTTCTGAATTTTACGTCTTGAATACAAAAACTCGTCGCGGTGGATAAAACAGCCGAACTTTGTTACTAAAAACTAATTCATATCATTATGCAGCTTTTTCAACCAAATCGACAAAAGATTGCTATATTTCCAACTTGCTGGAAATGAAATGTGGAACAATAAAAACAAACATAAAGATTTTATTTGTGAACATGAATAAAACACAATGGGATTAAAAATTTGTTGATTTTTCCGACTAGATAGCGTGTGAGTGAAAAGCAACAATAATTTTATAAACTCCTTATTGAAATGCTCTTTATCGCCCTTCTACTTGACAATGGGGGTCATATTACTTAAAAATGAAAACGATTGAAATCAACGCTGTATTATACCGATTGATTACATTACGATAAATAAATTTTACAAATGTTTTGTAGATTCTTTATATTTAATTTTATGTTTTTGTTAAACTACTAAGGAAAATATAATATAAAGGGTATTATCTATAAACAACATAAAATATTAATAGGCTCGTCTTGCGCAGATCTCTTAGTTCTATACTTGAAGTAGGTACTATCAATACTTATCAAACTTAAAAGTATTGAACCCAAGTTGGAAAGATTTAAATGTAAGTTAAAATTTTTTACGCTTAGGCTGGGATTTCCAACATGAATTATCAAAAATATTGATCAAAGATACAAAGGGTTATTATATTTGAATTTAGGAAATCACAAATGACAAAAAGTTATTACTAAATTCGTTAATTTGTGATTCTCCATTGTGAAGGAACGGAGGATATGTAGATTAGTTGTTATAATCTCTTACAGTATCTTTTATACTTTCAATAATCATTTACCTGCATTGTTTCTTACACATATGTGGACATTAACATTTGTTTTTTTTTTGTTTTAATTTAATGTTTTGCATAGTATTTATTTTCATTTATTTATGATTAAATAAAGGAGGATTGTAACGAACTTACTTTATTTATTTTTTGCTGATCCAAAAAGCAAATTTATAATCATCGAATAGATGTATATATGTAATAGTATTTGCATACGATTTCGGGCCTGCAACTTAACCACTTTTTTCTTACCTAATTTCTTTGACACAGTTTCAATTCATATGTTTTTTACAAAAAAACTTCGATAACTTTATTACTCATTTAATAATTATCTCCCCTTTGTTATTACCAATCTGATCTTTATTTCTAAAATTCCCTTTCCGAATTAATGTTTGTGTGAAGCATCGATTCACATTCTTGAAGTTTTCTTTAATCGATGAGGAATCCATATTTCGAAATGCACACATTTTAGTCGAAAACGGAAACAAATTCTTAAGGTTTCTTGAAATTTTCATTTTCTTATTTAGTAAGAGGTATCGTTTTCGCAATATTCATTTTATTATTTTACTCCTTATTGAGCCGTTGTTTGTTAGAACTTATTCATGTTCATCTTTTAGATTTTTCGTTTGCTCCTGGATGAAATTTTAAACCTGTTCTACAACCACGCCACTGAGCATGTTTGCCGCAGCAGTTAACGAAGCGCTTTGGAAGAAGAAGTTCCATCGGACCACGACCAATAGCCTGGAAAATCATACTATAAATATGGACATCGGCCGTGAAAGTCTCTACATATTCTTAATTACCTATGTCTGCAATATTCATTTTATCGTCATTTCAACCGTTATGTGTGCATCCGATTTAAAACCGTGCCATTAAAGGGTTCCGTTTTTTATTGTTTCCTTGTAAAAATTTCATGATTGTAAAACGAATGATTTTGATATGAATGTTGGTTATTTTTTAATACTCACTTTGCTGAAAGATGGTTCAGAATGGGCGGCAGTTGTGGGAAGAAACATTGTTCTACGATTCACCTTTTCTTGTTGCCGCGAGAGACAAAGATTAAGGAGATGGTTGAATGATATTTAATTGTTAACCTCTGCTTTCATATACGACTATCTTATTGGTAAACTGACCCATCTTATAGACAGGGGGGTTAAATCAGTAGATGGTGGGGTCGTGGGGGGCAATTATAGCGAACATAACAGTCTGGCAAGGGGGGAAATTTCGAATAGGCCTGGGGTAAAGAATCGACTATGTAACTGGTTTACATACCTGTCGGCAAAGTGTTATCATTTACGTACGTGGAATGCTTTCACGAGCCAATACTAGATGTCGGAAACCTTGGATCGTTTAAATATTGTGATCCCTCCAGTAGGGCATATAGTCGACAGCGCGCGTTTGGACAATAGTGAAACTTTACACTCGAGTTCTCTCACTCCTGAAGAGAGTCCCAAAAGGACGAAACAGCTGTCGGGTGATTCTCAGTGTTTGTTTGGTATTGTTACAACCTCTTGCGTACTTTTTACTGCAGGCGATTCGAAATTTTTATACTCTTGCCAACTGTTATGTTGGATATAATTTTTGAAGGATCGACTATGTAACTGCTTTTACATACCTGTCGGCAAAGTTGCTAACATTTACGTACGTGAACGTTTTCAATGAGTCGACACTAGATGTCGAAAACCTTATCGTTTATATATATATATATTGGCAACTTTGCCGACAGGTGTGTAAAAGCAGTTACATAGTCGAAAAGCTTAGTCGTTTATATATATATATATATATATATATATATATATATATATATATATATATATATATATATATTAAAAGACAAATTATTACGACCTTGTGCTTTTGGGTTCAATCTTTGTTCTAAGCGTGGTGGCGACTAGATGCTCGTATTTTTTCTTTGTACTGAGAATGGTTTTGATATTCGTGTCCAATTCACTATTCTCTGTGTCGACAACCCGTTTCTTTTTACAGACGAATTCGAACTAACTTTTACTTAAAAGAATTTTCTCTTAACACCCTGACCGCGGGATATGCATCGATGCGTTTTGTCACCCTTATTTATAATTCGTTAGAAAAACTGAAGCAGTAACACTTAACCACGCAAGCTGAACTAATTCTTAAGGAGTTAAATATTCAGATTAATTTTTGTAACTTATGGTTACATTTTCAACATGTACCATAATATTGTATTCTATGCAGTTATGATTCCCCACCTCACTCTAAACATTCTAAAATAAAATATCAAAATTTTTTGATAATTTTTAATAGCTTTATAAAAGTATGCTATTGATTATAAAATTTTATAATCTAATATGGTATAAGTATAAAACGTGGAAAAATTTTAAAAACATTACTTGGGCTTAAACGTAGTAAAATAATACGATTAGCCTTCAACGATACTGTGATAAAAATTTTAAAAAAAAATAACTAATATACTTATGTTACCAAAAAATTTATTGTTTTTGTGCACGTTAGTAAATGATGAAAGCGGGTATTGCACAATTTATTACATTTTAATACATAGACTTTTAAAACAAGATTAAATGGTTTTGTGCAGCACTGATTTTAGAAGCCTGATTGAATTTTTGTATCCTTATCCAGAGAATTCATATACTTCACGCATTAACACAAATATGTCTTTGGGAACATCTTTCGGTTAAAACATTCATGTACAAGAGTGCCGTAAGTTCATTTCTGAGTAAAACCAGTCCCAGACAACAAGGACAATATCTTTCCCCAAAACACTCGCCAAAACAGATTTGCTTGATCTCATCATATAATTTGCAGCACTACTTTATCCCTTGTATGATTCTAGTTTCTCTGTTGTGATAAAGATTTTCTTGTTACAAATGTAGACATTCTTTTCTCAACTCTTTAGAACCTGTAAGATGTAGCATTCATTATATTTAGTTAAATCGGTAGTGATATTCCCCACACACGCAACAATAATTGTTGTTAGTTTCAACATTTTCATCAGAGGGCATCTAGGTTTCGGATTCAAGTTCATGGTAAGTGGGGAATATTTTCTTATTCTTCAAGAAGCTGGTTTGCTAAATGGATTTCTTCCTTCAAAGGTCACGAATTTCGTTAGAGTTTTCAAAATTATTGTCCTCGCGAATTATATTTCGGACAAGCTATTAACTGGATCATTTTGTTGAGCAGTTTGAACAACAGAAAATCGATTATTCTCATTATTTCTAAGTCTTCTGTGCTATATTCTCAGTCAATTTAATGGGATTGTATAAGACGATAAACTCATTTTTGGATCAGATCCATACAGGCTTTTGTATGGAGACCTATAATTGAAATATTTTGCCATTGCACAAAGTGGCAGCCGAATGACCATTTCGTAGATTTTATTTTAAGCTCATTCAGGAGCGTAAGAGCTGATCTAGATCGTGATTAGAACGTTCCACTGATCCCGACTCTGATGGTGTTTTGGTCTGCCGTGAATAATTTTACATAGAGGCCAAAGGCAAATAGTTCCGCAATTATTGTGGCTGTGAATTTCCGCCCGTTATCACTGTGAAGAATTGTAGAGCACCTTGTAAGCATAAAAAAATTTTTAATGGTTGTATTTCTGTAGTCCTTCTTTTAGGAGTTGGATTGAAATAAAAAATTTTAACAATTCAAATGCTACATCCTGGCTTATTTACTTCTGCAGTAGACGCAAAGTATATAAATTAGTGCAATGGTCTTAAAGTTCATCAACCATTTGTAATCGCGTGGGACGCGACTGAAAGTCCATCAGATCGACTTGACCCCTTACATTGAAATCTTTTAATAAAATTCGTGTTACCACAAGACCGGCATCCTTTGTGTCTTTTTCTATATTGCATTGTTGGCACACCAGGTATACTTCTCTACTACAGAATAATAATAATACTTGCTGTAGTTCCAGTGGGGGTCGAAACGTTTGATCTCGGTGATCCTACTGTAATTTAAACATGATATCTCCACCGAAGGTCACATACTTTTATAAAACATACAGATGCTTTAAGAGATTGAACTACTTATTCTATAATGAAATATGTTCTTTACCATTTCAAAATATATTGTACATTTCTGACAGCTAGAATTTCAAAGCACACTCCGCCTTGGATTACTGAAAATATAAAATTACTTATGAAACTTAGAAATATAGTAATAAATAAATTTAAAAAACCAACAAATGAGAATCATTTATACT
Source organism: Abscondita cerata (assembly GCA_030710515.1). Taxonomy (NCBI): domain Eukaryota; kingdom Metazoa; phylum Arthropoda; class Insecta; order Coleoptera; family Lampyridae; genus Abscondita; species Abscondita cerata. Next base: position 103,074 of record JALBCR010004059.1, on the reverse strand, counting down.
ATAAACAACTTGTGTTGTAGTGGCAACAAAGCCAAAAGAAACACATGACCTGGCTAACAACCACGGTCACTTGCAATCCATCATCGCGATCTTAACATGTAAAAAGGTGTTGTGTTAAAACTATGGATTTGTATCTTTAATAAATAAAGTATTAACCATCAAACCTTTTAATAAATTAATAGCCTAAGTGCTCCATTAAAGGTTTATTACTATAAACAACTAAGAAATTTTACTACCGAAGCAATAAAAAAAATGAAAAAAGGCATACTTTAAGCATATACTCAAACATCAAAAATCCTAACACAATTTGAAAAAGTTAAAATGCTTTCAAATAATAAAACCAGTGATCTTACAATTCCATCAGAACTAGTTCAGACGAAATCAATAATTTTTATAGACTCAATTCCCAAATCTAATAATAATTATCAAGAACTACAAAATTTCTATAACAGTTATTGTTTAAGTAATTCAAAGCTTGATTTTACTCTTGTTATACATAGAAACATTAGATTCAATTATTAAGTCTAAAAAGCAATTCGTGTGGAATTGATGGAATAAACATTCAGATTATAAGATTATGTTGTCCTTTTTATTTTGCCATTTCTCTTACACATAATAAATTCGTGTCTGTTAAAAAATACTTTCCATCACTTTGAAAGATGTCTCTAATAATACCACTGCCTAAAAATACGAACCCTTAAAAATTATAACGACTTACGACCTATTAGTATCGCCTCCCTACATTTTCTAAAATATTAGAAAAATAATTGAAATGCAACTTAGGACTCATTTGGAAATGCAATTTCGCCATTTGAAATAAAACCAAAATGTCTTTCACTTAATCCTAATACTTAATCCTAATAAATTGGTAACTATGTTATTTGGAAAAATTAAAGACGTCGATAAAAATTAAAAACCTACTTAAGCTTAAAAATAGAAGGAATTCAAATACCAATAGTAGATGAAGCGTGGAACTTAGGTCACTTTCTACTACAGTATCCGCCAAAATAAACAGTACCGAAAATAAAAATAAATATGAACGAAAATAATGCTCTACCAAAAAACTTTTCTTCCGTTGTTAGAACCATTTTTAAATCAAATTTAACTGCAGCGTACTATTAATATATCAACTAATGACAATTAAGTCAAATATGACAAATCCATATTACATAAACAACTCCACAGCACTTTCTGTTTCGGTACTGTTTATTTTGGCGGATACCGTATATGTATGTATCAATAGACCATTTCTAAATTTAAAACTTATTTATGCTCAAAGAGAATGTTTATCAATTAAAACTAAAACCATATTGTGTGTGAAGCGTTTGTATTGTCACACTTTTCTTACTGTTCTTCAGTATTTGGGCCATCGCTTACACAGGACACTATGTTAAGCATACAATGAGTTCAAAATTGGTGGATATTGTTAATATTTGGTTTTAGGAAGTATGATCACGTGTCTCATAAACTAAAGGAACTGAAATGGCTTAGAATAAAAATAAAATAAGAGTTACAAGACAGCTACGTTTTATCATAAAATTGTGATCTTACAAAAGCCTTCGTATCTATACCGTAGAGAATTACATTTAGAGAATATGTGCAAACCTCAATATACAATACAAAGGAGGAATCACACCACCTATTCATAAACCCATGTATTTTGAACGAGGGTTCACATATCAAACATATTCTCTTTACAACAGAACACCAATGAACTTAAAAATTTAACAATGTACAGCAATTTAAATGCAGTTATCACCAATCTTATGCCCAGACGCGGGTGTAGTTTCTTTTACATCTTTAGTTATTGTACCTATTTATAAATTTTTAGCTAACTTATGGATTTAATTTCGATATTGTAATGTATGTAAAAATTTTTTTTATTTATTTTCAAGATTGTCCATTATTATTAATTACTTATGTTATTATAGAAGTGTACCAGGTGTCCCGATAAGGATACAGGCGGCCATATCTCGACAATTGGTAAGGCCTAGAGGCTTAAAAAAAATCTTATATACAAAGTGGCCAGAGAAAAGGCTGGAAATTGTTTTGAAGTTCGTGAATCGACCTCGGGGCGCAAATGCTATGAAGGAACATAAACTTATGCTATCTCCGGAAAGTTGGGCAATAAGCCCCAACTCTGAAAGGTATAGCTTTATTGCTTGTTATACGGCAGCATCATTTTGTCTCATGACATTTTTCGTATCTGTCATAATAAGGAGGGGGGACGTCAAATCATTTTCAGGGGTTTGGATTGCAATATCTTCTGAACCATTGAGCTATTGAAATATTTTTGATATTGTTTGAAGAGAATTTTAGGGTCTTTTAAGACACCTGTTTTGTTGAATCATTTAATTTGAAACATACAAACTAGGGCGTTATCAACCACAATTATATATTTTTGTGATTTTTGGAAAAAGTTAAATAGAACGGTAGATGTTTCATTCACAGATTTGCTTCGTTATGAAGTCAGACTATATTTAGTGAAAACCGCATGGCGATATCTATCAATTCTTGGTTTATCAGGAAATACCTAGAAAATTGAACTTCCCTCAATCGGATCAAGTTACCTTGGCGAGAAATACAAACTGTTACTATGACAACGCTACTTAACATATATATTTGACATTCGTCAAAAGTAAAGAATCTGATAGTTTCTGTCACTTAGATTACCTCTTAAATCAATTTTTTTGAAATACTATGATATTTACTAACGCGGTAGCGTATGATATGTTACGAATATATATTTCCAATGTTTTGAAAATGCTGCAATTACGGACCCGAGAATATGTAATACAATTAACACAGAAGAAGACATTTTTCTCTAAAATTGTTTTTCAAGATTATATGCATCGATTACTTCTTTTTGTGACTTTTTAAGAAAATTGAAATGAGGACGGTGATGTATTCTAGAAACAACTTCGCCATGAGACTAGCTACATTTTAGTCAAAATTACATTGCGATGTCTTCATTGTTTTCGATTTATAGAAAAAAAATGTAACAAACGTAATTTGTTTGAAAGCCAGCGGGCCAACGGAACATTAGTGATAACAATAAAATAAAAGAAACGAAACATCAATGATAATGATAAAATGGAAGAAAGAAACATCCAGTAATAACAACAATATAAAAGGAAGGAGCATCGGTAATAACAATGGAAATGAGAACGCAAATCACTTGTGCCTGGTTGCAGGAGTTTTTAATGTTTGATTCGTGTGTCGGCTAATAATTGTCGACATAAGAAACCTCAATAGTAATTGAAAGCGTTTTCGCAAATGTAATAATACATTGACTAATAAATGATGACAAATAATATGTTCATTAATTATGAGTATTATTTCCACTATTTTTCTCAAATTTTCAAAGAAAAGAAATCGGCTTGATTTAGGAAACCTGAAATCAACTCCCAAGTTTCACTGTATCAACTCGATTTTCAGAAAATGCTGACGAGTAATGTGGGGTAATATCCGTAATAATATAAGATCATTCATTTGTTGTCTTTTATGAGATCGAATTTCCAATATCAAAACCTTTCAATAACTATTGAAACTGAATTCCATTCACTATTCAGTTGACATTTTGAATATTTAAATTCATTAATTCATTCATTAATTCAACGAATATTTGATTAGACAAAGTTTGGCCACATACAGCTCACAAGTGTTCAAAATGCCTTCCATCTATTACTCGATCACATTTATTCAACCAAAGAGTATATAATCGAGGAAGAGAATTAACTGAATGACATATAGCGTAGGAGATGCATGGTGTGTTGTCTATGCATTAAAACTGAATTTTGTACTAAGAATGATTGTATTAGAATGATAGAAAAAAGACAGCACTTAAATACAATTACAGGCAAATTTAAAAAGGGTCTTATGCCTGCTTGCGATGCAACCATGTTTGTCAATGCTCCTTTCAACTTCATTGTAAGTAATAAAGAACACTATTTGTTTTACGTTACCGGGCTAGAAGCTTGATTGCTGAAATTGGAGGTCGTTTACGAAGTAAATTACTTATAATGAAATAGACGCAAATATAAATATATTTATTCACAACTGTCAAATTTACGACAATCCTTTTAAAACTAGAACCAATAAGTAAATTCTTATATAATGCAAAAGGCAAACAAACAAACTTAATTTAAGGGCGTACAATTATTGATACATCAAAATATTAATCACACGTATTACCCATAAAAGAAACAATTATTACTTTCCTATCAATCGACACCAAATTATCGATAATTAATTTTAGACTTGGTTAGTTATCTACTTAGTTACATATTATTTAAATGAACCATTTTCTTATTTTTTGTGGATATGCGATAGATTGGATTTTTGATATCCTCCGATAACCACTTTAACGTTTTATTTAAGTTTACACGTTATGAAGTGTTTCACTAAAAACAGTCGGTGATGGTAACATTTTGAATTTGGTTTGAAACTAATCGGCCATTTTCAAATTTATCGTATTTATGCAAATTTCTATTAAGTCTTTTTGAAATTTAATTTTATTATATTTTCTTTAACAAAATTAATCAAAAACTTCTAATATTAAAGTAACCGCCATTCTAACTGGTTCTGTTGGTAATTTTAAATATTTTATACTTTCTTTGGAGTAGTCTTTTTCTAGCACAAATAATTCCGATTTGTCATTTAACGGTTGTTTCAAACATAAACTACTTGAACATTCTTCACAATGAAATTTATTTATAGTTTTATAAACGGTATACCCAGCAAAATACACGGTTGCAAAATACGCAGCAGGTTTAGTAAATTCGCCATTTAAATGATTACTAATAATTTCTTTTTCGTTTTCTATCAATATTCCATCATCTTCATCTATCTCACAATTAGAGGTTGTTGGAGGTTTCAACAATTTAATTAACGTTATCCATTGCATAGCTTGCCGGAATGGCTTCCCTGTAGGATTGGTATTATTTCCACTCCTACGTCGAATGGTAGAAAACAAATTCTCAAAGAGGTCTTGATTCAATCGATTAGTTAAAAGAAAGCTGTATCCCTCTTTGGCTAAATCTTCCCAGAGTAATAAAGTGGGTACTAATAGAGAGTCTCAATCCATAAAAACAGTAAATGCCTTTCTTCACTTTGTTTGTATTGGTATACACTTGCCATGTTGCAATCAGGTCTTCATTTCTTGCAAAAATAATATTAACTGCGGTTTTCTTATTGAAGGGCACTTTGGAATAAACACGAGATGATTTAAAATTTTAGCAGTTTAAAACGTCAAACAAATTGTTTAGATTTAAAACAAATTCTGCCGTATTTAGACCGCTGTCACTTTGTAGTTGTCCGATTTTTAACACAGGTTCTGATTGCTGCTGATACAGTCTTAGAAAAAGATTGCGTGGCTTACTTTACTCGCATTCTTTGAAAACTATTAGAGATAATATGGTTTGTCGCTTATTTTTAGATTGCTCTAGCAGAACTTGATACTTTGTCTATATAGTACACAGATTTTATGTCATTCCAAAGAAATCTTCTTTTGTCCAATATAAATGTCATGAGACAATAAATTGTTCCTGATACTTTTTATTAGGTGTGGTACGTCGATACATGCAAAGGGCCTTAACTTCCGATTGACAAAAAGAAAGTTTGATCTTCGGTAACGCCCTAACATTTCAAAAACGGCTCTGTTTGTTGCAGCTTGGATCGCATATAAGGACATGTACAGTTAACCCATTATTTTGAAGCGATTTTAATATTTTCCATGACCAGGTCGAATAAATGATGGTGTCTTACTGATGACTGGTAGAATAAATAATAACAAAAGAATTTTCCATTTACTAATCTTACCCCCTTGCCGCAAATACTAAGCTTGGGTTGCAATTTTATTTTCTCGGTCCGGTGTCCTAGAGTCTTCAAAACCTTCAATAAAATCTTTTTAAAGTTGTATTCTAATCCTTTTTGATACTCATTTCGTCCATTAAAGAACACATTCTTTTCCTCCTTACTCATGGATTCGCACTTTATTATTAAGTTTTTGAAAAACGGTTATTATCAGTCCCGGTAGACAGTAGTGACAATCTAACCCAAGAAGTAATCGTACATTTAGGAAGACAAAACAAATTTTAAGGTTTCTCTCATAAAAAGTACAGTGAAGGGGATTTGTAATATAAACTCATTGCAACTTGTTCTCTCCTCAACTAAGATCCATGGCTGACGTTGTTTATGCAGCATAACTGCATGTTAACAAATGTACGAACAGCTTTTGGTAAGGTATTGATTTTATATCGGTATTAGTATTACGAACTTTTTGTTTTAAACGGACGATGTAACATTTTTTGCGTTTACTTTTTGCAGTAATTTATGCGACTTTGATACATGGAGACAATATTTCCAGTTTGTCTTTTTCTTTTTGGAGATGGCATGTCGACTACTGCCTGCAACGATAATAGAATTTTTATCAATTCACTTCATTGAATGACAAAACCAAAGATAAACATTTTAAATTACATAAATATAGGTTATTATAAAGAATAAATAAATAAATTTATAATTTTATTTTCGAAAACAATTTCAAATTTAAAAAAGTCATATTAAATTTTTCCGTCGACCTTACTACCTTTAAAATACTGCACAGTGCTCACTAATAAACTTCATTACACTTGTAAAAACGCGTGTTTTGCATATTGAAATTAATTAATAAAATTGTATTTTTAGCAATTGTCGAAAGTAGTTTATGTTAAGTGGGCTAAGCAAAGATTCTTTTAAATCGAGAACCTTAGGTTTTTGTGAGGACCGTTACACCAAGACAAAAAGACATTCGAAAGCTCAAAAATCATCTCTGGGGCACGTAATATAAACCATTTTTTTTTCTACAATTGCTCAAAGAACGGGAAATATACAGTAAAAATTAAACAGTTCTTATTTCAAAATTTGTGTAAATCTGAAATTTTTGTGTCAAATAAGTATATAGATATTTTATGCTTTATATAATAGCCTTAAATAAATATCTGGTGTTTTAAGTAGCAGTCCCAATAAAAGCAGATGTAATAAGTAAGTACTAACCTCTAAAATCCTTCTGGTGTGTTTTGAAACGTCCGAAACGTATTCTTCGTCCCCAAGAATAATACAAGTGTTATTTTTAGGTGTTACACTATTGTACACTTTGGAATAGTTTCTTTAGTCAGTTGGAAAATTTTCGGAGAATTTGCTGAAGTTGTCGGTTTGTTAGGTATTTCCATCTCTAAGTAGTGAATCGGTACGGCATTATACACCAGTCTATTTTACTAGTATTTGTGAAGCTATTTTCTTCAAAGTGTGTTGCACATAATCGCTTTTCGTATAACTGTTCAGGACTTAGTTGAAATAAGTTTGCGTTTCCCCACAATTAATAAGCCACTTATCCATTCTATTTTTTTCTGTAGGAAATCGAAAGAAACTTAAATCGTTTCTACTTTTTCGACTAAACATACATCCCATGTAAGCACAACGAATTGAAGAAGGTGCTATTAGTAAAATTTCGGTAAAATAGAAAATACCGCAATGTTAACCACTAACAATAAACAACAGAAATAACAACAAATCGTAACAAGAGACCAATAACAACAAATGGTAACAACAAAACAATAACAACAATTGGTAACAAAAATGCAATGACAACAAATACAATTACAGGAACAACCAATATTCACAAGAGAAAACGCGAGAGAAACTGTTCAAAACTTAAAAAAAACAGTTCAAAACTATCATTTTAAGAAAAATAACAAATAAATAGAGGGGAGGATTGTGTTGATAAGTTTAAAGAGCTTTCTTACAGACGATGTTTCTTAGATAAACTTAATCCGATTTGTAACAAAGAACAGTAAGCATCTACACTTTTAGAATAATTTGCTAATTACGAAAAACTTATTTACCATTCAATGTATTCTTAGTGAACAATACCATTTAATCCATAGTTATTGTTCTCAATGTTTTTAATTTATTACTAGGTAAAATAATTATACTTAGAGTGAACGCCGTTGTTAATACTTTAAGTGAACCTTTAATAAGATTTTCCTTTAAATAAAAAAATACGTGTATCTATTGTGGAAGTAATTACTCAATACCAATTAAAAATATTCATTCCAACAAATAATATATTCAAGTAATCGTAGAGACAGTTAAATTTGTATTAAATTTATAATTAAATGAAGTTATGCGAAATTACAGTTTTGTATTAAGACTACTAACATGACTAGGTTCATTTTATAATTATATACCTACCATTATTACCAAAGTATTACATAATTTAAACCAAATTAAAACTGTGCATGAAACACTTATATAGTTTCAGATTATTAATTTAAATAGAACTGGATATAAGTACATTTAAATGTACGAAAATATTGGCAACAACGCCAGTTTAAAATTCTCAAATTTTTATAGTAATCTATCTCACGGTTCAGTCCGAGGATAGTTCGTAATTTGCTTCCCTTGTCGCTAGAGGGATCGATCTTGGTGTCCTAGCGGCCGGGGAACTGCGCGTATACGTATTATAGCATAAGGTTAACTCTCTTCCCCGATTATATACTCTTTGATTCAACCTAGTTTCAGTAGAAAAAACCGCTGCTTCAATTTCAGTTCCGGACAAACTTCTAATGGCATTTCGTATTCTCTCCTTCTTCCAATAATACGATTTGGATATCGCTCGTCTAAATGCCGCCGTACGTTTCGATTATAATGCGCCGGACAACCACCAAGCTGGAACCACATATTTCTTCTTGTTTCCAAGGAGATGTCTTCTAAAAGTGGTGCAAGAAAATCATTCAGAAATTCCAAAACAGTTCTCCGTTAAGGGTTTGGTCAAAAAAATGTGGACCTATAATTTTTTCCTTCCACGATTCTGCAACATACATTTAAACTCTAGCGATTTTGGTGTTGCACTTGCCGCATCCAATGTGGATTTTGCTCGGACCAGTAGTGCATGTTATGTAAATTTACACCTCCTGCACTACTGAACGTTGCTTCATCTGTCCATATTATTGACAGAAAATTTGGAATTTCTCGAATCATATTTACTATCCAATGACAATGGTTCAGTATGCTATTATAATCAGAATCTTGCAATGCTTGGTGTAAAACAATGTGGTAGGAATACATACTATTCTCGTGAAGAATTTTGTGGACAATTGCGTAATGCGCATAGGCCAAAACGTTACATCTGCTTGAATGGGCTGCACATTGCCAGTCTCCCGTAATCGCCTAGTTAATCTTGAAAACACTTTTCGAGAAAAATGTCTTCTTCGTTGAAATTGTATAACATATTCTCGAGCCGCAATTGCAGCATTTTCAAAACATTGAAAATATATTCGTAACATATCATACGCTTCCGCGTTAGTAAATGTCATAGTGTTTCAAAAATTGATTTCAGAGGTAACTAAGTGACAGAAACTATCAGACTTTACTTTTGACGAATGTCAAATATGTTTAAAGTAGCGTTGTCATAGTAACGGTTTGTATTTCTCGCTAAGGTAACTTTATCCGATTGAGGTAGTTCAATTTCCTAGATTTTTTCCCTATAATCCAAAACGGATAGAGATATCGCCATGCGGTTTTCACTAAAATATAGCTGACTTCATAACGACTAAGAATCTGTGAATGAAACACTGCCGTTCTATTTAACTTTTTCCAAAAATCACAAAAATATATAATTGTGGTTGATAACGCCCTCTAGTTTGTATGTTTCAAATTAAATGATTCAAGAAAATGTTTTTCTTAAAAGACCCTAAAATTCTCTTTCAAACGATATCAAAAATATTTCAATAGCTTCAATGGTTCAGAAGATATTAAAATTCAAACCCTGAAAAATGATTTGACCTCCCCCTCCCTTATTATGACAGATACGAAAAAATGTCATGAGACAAAATGATGCCGTATAACACTAGCAATAAAACTATACCTTCAGAGTTGGGGTTTATTGTCCAACTTTCGAGATAGCATAAAGTTTATGTTCCTTCATAGCATTTGCGCCCACTTGAGGTCGATTGACGAACTTTAAAACAATTTCCAGCCTTTTCCCTTGGCCACTTTATATATAAGGTTTTTTTCAAGCCTTACCATTGTCGAGATACGGCCGCTCCGTATCCTTATCAGGGACACCCGGTACAATTATATATACTGTCAATTTCATGTTTATAGTGGAAGAACAGGGTTACCTGAACTACACCATGCGAGGTTGCCTAATAACTTTTTATTTTATTTAAATTATTTGTTTGTTGTTTTATGTATTGGGCAATAACGGCATTTATTATTATTATTATTATCCTACGGATATCTCGCGCCGTACCCACGCGCATAAATGTTATTCATGACTTGAGCGGAGCGGTTATAGAAAACTTACTATGTATTTCCATTCTTAGCAGTGGCATTTGGCGATATACCGCACATTCGGAAATCGACGAATTTACTTTAGCTACACCTTGGCTACTCCGGGCTGCACGTGGGTACGGCGCGAACGCTACTTAAGACCAAAATGATCGCTCAGTGAAATTTCTGTATGAATGCAGTGAATATATTTATTATTCTGTGCTTCTACTGCCAGTTGATATTATATTTGCCTTTCAAATTATGTAATACTTTATCTCGTCCGCCGTACCAAGAGCTTTATGTGATTCATCAATTCTTTCGAAAAAATCTTCTAATGGTGCCACTTCGTCTTTAGTTTTAATATTACTTTACATACACCTGATATTTCCATAAGTGGATATTTAGACGCGTAATAATTTTCGTTTGTCGATATCTTTTCGACCGATGTTTTTTCGATTGCACTGTCTTAAAATTTCAATATAACATTGGACAGTTTTTCTGTATTCCACGGTTTTTTCACTGTAGTACGGTTATATTTTCATTTAATAGAGAAAAGAAATCAGCCCTTCAACCCATCTAAAACAATAAACATATTAATAAACTAGTTTGAATTAACAATTATGTATTTACCTCCTATAGTTTCGATTTTAAATTTACCTATATTTATAAAAAATCTGTATGAACAACCTCAAATAAACAAGTACTGACAGGAACTAATCGTCTACTAAATTATAAGGTATCGTTTATATTTGATTATGGTTTAATAGCATTTTATGATTTGCTTCTCAACAACCTTAAATTTATTGAACAATTTCCATTTGCAAGCTGTTAGACAAATATTGTTTACCTAGTTATAGCATTTGCATAGGCGAATCATTTGAAATAACACGTTCAATTATATGCCTGGTCAAAAGCTATTTGCCTAGGCAAATGTTATTTGACTGAAATCATCATTTGCCTGCGACACATACAAGGAAGCTTAAATTGTCGCTGTGCTGTGAAAAACGTAAATTTCCTAATAATTCATGGAAAATAATAGAAGAACACATTTTTCGGTTGGTATGTATTCTCATTTGATATGTACTTCCTATAAATAATTTTCATATAAGTAGGATAAGAATTTACAATGTCTATGGAACCATGTGGAAAACATTTTTATTATTAGTTTTTAGAAAAAAAAGTTATTCTTGATACAAAGTTTCGCACGGTCCAAAACTTAAATTGCAAACATCAGATATCAATTTTTTAAGCCGATTACGAGGTTTGTCAAAAATATAACTTTTGCTCAAGAGTAAAGTACCATTATTTTCTACAATACAGAAGAATGTTATAAAGAAAAGTTGTTTTTAATTACAAGTTACACCCAAACATGAAATTACAGCAATTTAGCATGAAAATTAAGGTTTTATTCAAATGCACTTGAAAAATCAGATGAGCCCTTCGCCTTTTAGTTTTGAAAAATTACACACAAAGATGATTATAAGTTTTATTTCTTTAAATTGTAAAAAAACAATGCCACAATACAATAAATAGCTATCTAAAATGCAACCTTACCCCTACATTTAGTAAAATTACCAATTACATATTAAATATGCATAATGCATGAGCAAATTTGTAAAAATTAAATTATTCTACATTTACAATTGAAGAGAGACTTTTTCTTTTGACAATCTCTATGTCGTTGTGTCACACATTTGTAAAGTTTTCTTATTTGATGATTAAGTATATATTATCATCTTTAAGGCTATTTGTTTAAAATGTGATTTACAAATACTGATATATTAAATTTTTTATAGACACTGATGGAATGTGTAGTAGATGAAGTATTTTACATATTTATTACAATGCAATTTCAAAATAAATTGAACGCTAGCGTGAATGTTGTACAAGGTTAAAAAAACCGAAGCGGATATAGTATATGAAAAACAAATGACACAACTAGACTTTTTTCAGATCAACTGAAAGGAGTCTTCGTGCGAAAAAGAAGTTGTAATACGCGTGTTTTATACTATTTTTTCTAGTTCGCTTTACTATAAATTTGTATAAACTTGAACAACAAGCACGCTATTCCAGATGCAAAATACTACATAAATTAATTTAAAAAAAAAGACCTAATAATATTAATTAAATATCACATGCAGCTACAACTACTACTATCACATGATTATAATTATTAAAATTTTTTATCGGTTGGCAAGAATTTTCAACCTTAGTACGAAAAATAAACAGATTCTTATAAAAATAAATATACCCGTCAATACCCCTACATCAATTAAATAAGTGTTCAAATCGTCCTTTAACGATAATTGATCCAAAAATCTTTTAGGCGTTTTGAACACGCATAACATTTGACTGCATTGCATCTTTGGTCTGTTTAACCCGTAAATAGCTATCATAATACCTTCAAAACTGTATTTCATATAACTACCGTACGGTAACCACCTTAAGTATACCGGAATATCGTTTAAATTAACGAAAAATCCAGATAATAACACCATCGGAATTGATGCTATAGGACCTATGAAAACGCCGCCTTCAACATTAAAAGCTGCACCTACTAGAAGACCAATGCTTTGTGACACCAAAGCGGTTAAAACTGCGATTAAGAGCACCATACCGAACCTCATTGGTTCCATTGGCTGCGATGTTATATAATAAACGCTCATCATGTAACATATCGTTAGTAATAACTGCAAAGTAATAAGTATTAACATCTTAAATATTTTCTCCAACTCCAACTCAAAAATGTTATCGTAACCCATGATGCCACTATTTTGTTACAACTCCAAATTCTGATTTTGATCTATCTGAGGTCTTCGCATTACCTCTCCACCGATTTTGGTTACAATCTGTTTTATCTTAAGTTAACGGCGTTAGTTATTAAATTTTTTGAAATGATGCTCCACAATAGCCAAAGTTATTTCCAAAAGACATCAGGGACATACAGTTATGCCACACTTAGCGTATTTAGAAGTTATGTAAAAGAAATGTAGTTGGCGGTTGTGGGAGGCAAAATATACAAGTTGGAAGTTATGAAAACATTTTTGAATTACAGTTTTAATTTGTAATCTGAACCTCATGCAAATACTCACTTGAAAAGGAACGTCGGCAACTGTTTTTGCAAAATAATACGCTTTTATTGAATACCAATAATTTAAATGTTCCCTTATAAAAACAGACATTTCCAAAGGAACTACAACCATTTCGTTAAAATCGAAATTTGATCACTGTTGTTATACTTACATGTTAATATGGTTGGCATCATAGCAGAAAACGTAATGAACATGATCGTGAAGAAGATCAAACCGGCGTTGCTCATCACTTTTGCTGCATCATTGCCTATATCGTAATAAATTAATCCTAACAGGCACCCAATCACAAAATATGCGGCTAATCTCATAGTGGTTAATTGAGTATCTCTAAGGGTTGTAAACGCGGTGCGCTTCAGTAATATCCAAAATTGCAACCAACCAGATATCGGAAATCTGGCTATATTGTCGGACATTTTCAAATTTTCGGCAGAATCCAAAAGTGCGGTTGTGCATGTTGCGCTTGAATTTATTGGCGTTGGTTTGTTGATCCCGTTGGGAAGAGGCAGAGTTTGTTTGGATGTCGTTGATTTCAACGGCGTCGTTTCTTTGGCGATATCGTTAGTTATTGTAGTAGTAGCAGCAATTATATTAGTTTCTGGTGTTTTCTGATCGTAACTATCACATTTACCAGTATTTACGGCGGTTATTAACTTTTGAAGATAATCCCCGTGTTCACCACAAGCTACTTCTAACACTAGAAGAAAGAAAATTAGTACTTTGCTATAGTAGAGAACGTGACTTACCGTAATCGGCAGGATTATGGTAACTGGGGCAGTGTAGGCCCACTGATGATAGAAAAGGAACTAATCCCATGACCACACCTTTGTAGATACAGTTCCCTTCCGTTAACATATATAAGTAATCAAACATTTCCAAAAATTCTAGCGGACGGTTGATGAATTGTACAAATAATTGTTCTTCCTCCTCTAGCCAAAGATTTCAATAACGAAATGCATTGAAAGCAAGAAGAACTATCTAATCCCACTAGTTGGTTCATCAAAGAACATAACAGGAGGGTTGTTAACAAGTTCTAAAGCTATTGACAGTCGCTTCCTTTGACCACCCGATATACTACACGTCAACGTGTCTCTACAGTCGCTGAGGTTCAAAACCTCGATAACTTCTTCAATAACGGCCTCCTTTTGAGGAGCAGTCAAATCGTTTCCAATCTTTAAGTTTGCCGAAACTCGCAACGCTTCTTTCACTGACAAATTAGGAGTAAGACAGTCATCTTGCATTTATATAACACGACATTTTCCTAAATCGTCGAAGATTTCGAGTCTTTTTCCATTTATTAATATCGACCCTTCCAAATTTGAAACTCTACAAAATTTGATAAAGATTTTATACATTTTGAAGACCTACTGTACTTACTTATATCCCGCTAATATATTCATTAAAGTACTTTTCCTGCTCCCGAGGGACCCATTATAGCAGTCAATTCTCCAGATCTAAATTTACCATTCACAGCTTGTAATATTTTTTCATACCCTTTTTCCTCCTCCTTCCGATACAGAATAAGATAAATCTAAAAATTCTATATCGACGGGAGGCCTTTTAGGCAAGTGTGTTAATGAGATCATAGGCCTTTTCTGATTATTTGGACTAGCATTTGGTACTTTCTTTAACCCGCTTCCATTGATTGTGGTTGTGATTGAACCGTTGCAAATGTTGTTTTGTGATCCACTACGAAAGAAATATATAGTTTATTTTTGTCTAGAACAATGTCGGTCAACTCAAAAATTGTTACACATCAATTAAGATGGAGTTGAAAAATCAAGTGTTGAATTTGGTTTCTGTTCATGCATATTATCTATATTAATTTAAAACGCCTAAAGATGTATAATAAATTTAGTAGGTATTAAATTGTTATTGTCTTATTATACATATTAAATTAAGTATTTCCAATACTTCTGTAAAATTTAATTATACAAACGTATATTAGGTAGTAAGCAGAATATTTTCTACGTCCACAAATTAATAGAAAAATATATGACCTTTTTACGCGTAAATTAAAGTGTGAAGGGCAATTTTTATTAAAAAATTAGCAACGTTGCAAATAAATCGAAGTGAAATAGTTTTGATAAAACATTCGTTTATGTGTTTAAAACTAGATTGCATTATTCATCATTGCTTTTATTTGTTTTATTACGTTTTGTTTCAATGGAATTAAATATTATTCAACGATTAAAAAACAAATGTAATTATAAAATTTGGAACAAATCAAAACAGCAAAAAATGGGGGTTGTAATTTAAAAATCACTCACAATGAAAAATAGCTGACGTCATAAATGAAATTTTGATGTTCATGATAACGTAAAAAAACAGCAGTATATCATTAAATTAGTTGTATGAGCAGTCTATTGTCGAACGAGACGAGCGAAGCGAGAATGTCACAATAGAACCAGTTCAACAATGTACCACTTGTAGGTACACCGTATTTAATGTGAAATATTTTGTCTCTAATTACAATGAACTTTTATAAAGTGGCCAGTAAAATATTATTCAATATAAAGTTATTACACCCAATTGGAAAAAAAAAATTAATAATGTACCGTATAGAACAGAGTAATCCTTTGGGAGTTCCAATTAAAGATTGTAGAGAAATTCCACGTCATTAAATCTTAACCTTTGAGTTGCGTTTTGAAGTGTACCTTATTGATCTAAAATATTTAGAAGATCCACACTACTTTTGGTTATACCGGAATTGATTGCAACTTGATTATATTTAATGGAACACCCTGAATATTATTACGTGTTTGTATTGTTTTCGTTCTAAAACTCAACTATGGATCTTAAATTTCTTTATTTCAAACAGGAAGTGGAGCTTAGAAATATGTTTCAAAATAAGTGAATCTTACAAAAGCCACAATAGAACAACTGTCAGTAATCGTCATTCATAATTATATTTTTAATATTAACATTTCAAAAGAAACACATTTATTTGAATTGAAATTGAAAACGAGGAAATGAAGCAACAGCAACCTAGTTCTAGTTCATGAAAAAGAAAAGTTTTGTATGCGAATATTATAATTAACAGAATTCGATGAGATTTCACTCCACTGCTCAAGTATACAACTGATTCACGTGGTCATTTAAATCTGATTCACATTTGAACAAAAGAAAAAAGTTTTGGTTTTTAAATCGAGAACAAACCAACTCTTTCTCTCACGATGGAAAGCCTGTGCCCTGCGAAACAGAGAACTTAAAAATTTGATCAACAACTCCCCTTGCTGGAAGAAAGTACTTTACGTGCTTACCAAACTATGTAATTTGATTATAAACGGATCAATTTTGCCCGAAATAAGACCTATTTTGATGGAGGAGTAAGATCGATTGCCGTTGGTTCAACCTTTAGATTTAGACGGCTTGCTGCAAAATTAGCATGTAAATATGTACGAGAAAAAAATGGTGATTATTTGCGACCAATTCAAGTTAGAGTTAATATCAAAAGGGGCTGCGGAGCCACCGTGCATGCTGCAAGGAACGAACCTGCAATCTTTTCCAACATCAAAAGTTTTCTTGAAGATTTATTTTCCGTAACGCCCAGGAACCCTTTAACACCATCGAAAGGGATTCCATGTTAGCCGTTGTCGGAGGAAAAAAAAACAGAAATATATAATTTCTTGCAACAATGCTACCCAAGTCCCAATCACATTAATTATTTTCTACTATGGAATTGTCTAGCAATACCAAAGCTTGTTTACTTATTACGATGTACTCCGTGCTGTATGTTTCCAGACATACTTATCACCATAGACAAACTAATGTTATCGACGCTTGAATCAATTATTAATTGCCATTTCCATGGGCAGCAGTTCACAATTGCAGCCTTCCCAAATAAAGACGGTGGTTTAGAAATCAGGAAAGCGGAAGATCTTAGGCTGCCAGTTTTTCTGTTAATTCAATGACTGATTTGATAAATTGATGCTACCTCTTCAAGATCTCTCAGTTGCATATTAAACGGAAGCTCTTGAGACTTGTAGAACCAACACGACAAAATTCTTAACAACTTAAGCCTTCAGAAAGACTGGGATGTTACGAGGATGTATTGATATCTAGTTAGCCTAGACCAGTTCCTTGCATAAACAAAATATTGCGTTACCATAGCAACGAACAATAACTTATTAGAAGTGTCAGTGTAAAGTTTGACGTCAAAAAAGTAAACCAGAGTCACGCAATAAATTAAATGAAAAAGATGTCCACCGAAATTGTGAAAATCGAAAAATTGGAGTATCGAGCCATCATCAAGTACCTGTATTTAAAAGGGTTAAGAGGTAAGCAGATTTACGAAGATATGCTTAATACCCTTGGTGATCAATGTCCTTCGTATGCGACCGTCAAAATTGGAATGCAAGCTTCAAAAGAGGTAAATTTTCCATTGAAGATGATGACCGATCGGGAAGGCCAGTTTCTGTGTCAGTCCCCGAAAATATCGATGCAGTTCATGACATGATTTTATCAGACCGTCGAATTGGGCTAAAACGGATATCTGAAGCACTGAATATTTCATACGAACGCGTTCATCATATGGTTCACGTCAATTTGGACATGAGAAAAATTGCTGCAAAATGGATCCCCAAATGTTTGAATGTTGACCAAAAGCGTGCAAGGGTAGAAGCATCGCGTTCGATCTGTGCTCGATTTGAAAACGATGTAGACTTCTTAAACCGAATTGTTACTATGGATGAGACTTGGGTACATTTCTACGATCCAGAAACAAAGCAACAATCGATGGAATGGCGACACTCTGGTTCTCCAAGACCTAAGAGTTTCGTGTCCAAAATCTGCTGGAAAAGTTCTTGCTTCAGTTTTTGGGATTGCCATGGAGTAATCATGATTGATTTTTGGATAAGGGTAGAACAATAACTGGAGATTACTATTCGACATTACTGACCACTCTACGGGAAAATATTAAAGAGAAAAGACGCGAAAAGCTATCCAAAGGTGTTTTGTTTTTGCAGGACAACGCCCCTGCACACAAATCTCATGTTGCCATGCAAAAATTCGTGATTTAGGGTTTGAATTACTAGAACACCCCCTTATTCACCCGATTTGGCTCCGTCCGACTATCACCTCTTTCCTCAACTGAAAAAAAGTTTAAAAACATTTTCTTCCAACAAGGAGGTAATAGAAGCTGTGGAGGTCTGGTTTGCAGAGCAAGAAGAAACATTTTTTAAAGGTCTAGAGACGTTGCAGGTTCGCTGTAATAAATGTATCCAATTAAGAGGAGAATATGTTGAGTAATAAAATATTTTGACATTGAAATTTTGTTTGGTTCTATAGTAGGCTAAGAATTTTTCAATATATCCTCGTATATATGCAATATTTATTATCGTTTGTTGACGACACTTACATAGCCCGTTACAATTCATCGCTAGAACTTCACACACTTGTATATGAGGTGATCCTGTGTCAGAAAACAGTATACACGGTTAAGATGCAAAAAAAGTCATCGCCGACATGCAGAGCTGAAAACTCTCCTCCGGTGTGCTCTTCAAACTGCTAACATCCCGTCAAAATTAGAACCTCCTGGACTATCACGTAATAACGGAAAAAGAGTAGATGGGATGACACTTCTCCACTGGAATTGTGGTCAAAATCTTGTCTGGGATGCGACGGTTTCGGACATTTTAATTTCCCTCATATCTCAATTGTATCATCTGCCTCCGAAAACGTAGCAAGTTTGACAGTAACAACAAAAATTAACACCGATACATTGTTCCAAAACTACATTTTCATCCCCATTGCAATTAAAACACTTGGACCATGGTTGGAAAAACCTATTGCTTTTGTTAACGACCTTGGAAGCAGGATTCACTGAAGATACAAGATCGAAATCCTATTTAAAACAACGAATAAGCATTGACATATAAAGAGGAAAGCGGCTTGTGTGATGGGAACCTTTCTCAGTGTTTCCTCGATGGAAGAAATTGTTTATTTACTATAATTTATTATTTTTTTTTAAATCTGATGCTAACTGTGTTTTTAGTGAAACATATTTTTATTTTTATAAAGTATTTAATTACTTAAAAAACACTTAGTTTAGTGGTAAACTTTCAATTTCAAACACTACTAAAAATGGCTGGGAGAGCATTAAATTTCCCCCAAAATTTCCTTAAAAATAGACAAAAAAATCCGATGACTGCTGTATGGTCCAAAGCATACTTATGCGAATTGTTCTAACATAACTGACTGAACCCACACAGCTTCAGTACAATTGGTTATAATGCTTTCAAATGTACGTGGAAGTTCATGGAATTGGTCGTATTTGAAATATTTGCAGGTAATGTAGTCCTCATTATATTGTAAAAAAACTATAAATAAAAGTGATTAATTAGCTTGTACTCATCATCATTCCAATGAAATGTAATATTTACAAGTAAACAAACAATCGTATTCTATAGGTCGTGATGTATTAACTGATCCTGATCTCAAGGAAAAATTGATTGTTTGCGCTAATAACTCAAATGAAACGCCAACCCCAAATCAAGTTCCTCTCCTTACTAATAAACCCTCAAATAAGAAACCCCAGGAAAGGGATATTTTACAAAATATTAAATCGCGTCAAATCCAAAACAATTACGGATTCAATTGTAGGTAAAGTGATAAGTCTTCAAAATTATCAGGCACAGTGACAAACCAATCTGTTGGTAATTCTTTTCAAGATGCACCACCAAATTCTTAAGAAAGAGAAAAAAACGAATATGAGTGATAGTCTCGAAAACCAACAAATAATTTAATTTTACATAAGTTTTGTTCATAATAAAGTCGCTATAGCAGAGAAACATAGATAAACAAAGCTTCAGAAAATAGTAACAAAAGGTTTTCAAATTGTCAAATTTCAAATGTCAGAGCATATTTTATTATATTTTATGTTCTTCTTTACCTTCTATAATGTTTACACACTAAATCAATATTATTACATATAAATACTAAGGTGGATAAAGGTTGGCATGTTTAGGTTTTAGTGGTTTTCCTAAACCTTGAAGTAAATGTTTTGCCAAGACAAACCATTCCACAATTGCACATAGTTTCGTCACCAGACTATAAAGGTGTATACTGATCTTTCTGGGACACCATACATAACACTTATATCACATACGAATAAATAAATAAATACATGTTAAATTCACTTTACAAAATTCTATTATAATGATGTCAATAATAAAATTAAAAAAAAGTTTAGTTGTGGTGTAAAAAGACGAATTATAATTATGAATGTATTTTACGAAAACCGAATCATTTGTTTAATTTATTTAAAAAATAAATAAATAAATAATAAAGTTAATAAAAAAAATACTGCAGTCGGAATCGAACCCCTATTAGGGAGAGCAAAATATTACTAGGCAACAAATTAACCAATTTGTCTACGAAGGCCGCTTAATAAATGTAAATTCATTGGGTTAATAAATAAACGTTTATAAAAAATAACTTGTTTTACTGATTTTTTAGTAAAACACGCATTGAATTCTCATTATTATAACATCAATTTTTTCTATTTTATCTATTTAATGTTATTATTTTGTGTTCTAATTGTGGCAAAAGAAAGATATAAGTTAATTTTTAATTTCACTAGTGTATTCCCATGTCAACTTTTCAGTGGGACACGCGGTATACGAACCCTAGAGTGGTTATGTCCATCAAATAACAAATTCTCTAAATTCATATTTTGTACAGTAAATACTTGTTGTAGCTCGTATTAGTAAGTCTCGTTCATTGATGTTCGTAAGGTCACTGTTAAGTAGTATATAAAATGTACTTGTATAATGAATGTAGAAGATGCTCCTGTAAATAAACCAGTCCACACGATATCGTCTTTAAGTTAAGTCATCTAACATGGCGCAGTCGGTAGGATAACAATTAAAAGAAAAAAGAGAGGACCATTCAAACCGTTAAAAAATTAATCAAAAAGTCGAATGAAAATAATGAAGACATTTATTTAGCTCTGTTATCATTTAGAAATACCCCCGTTTATAACAGTATGTATACTCCTGCTCAAATATTAATGAGCAGATATTTACGATATAATTAACCGTTAGATGATGATAAATTCGAGTCAATCTTAATTGATAAAAGTATATTAAAAAACAAAATTAATGATGCTCAACAAAAAAGTCAAATAAATTATAATAAAAAAGTTAGGTTTAGGGATGAATTAGATAATGATGACACAATATGGTACCAAAAAACAAACCGAAAGACATATGACATAAAAGGCAAAGTAATGAAAAAATTAGAGATAGAACGTATCAAATTCAAAGAGAGGATGGTAGTTGTATAGTTAGGATTAAGTATTATTTGAGACAATCAGAATATACTGATTTTCACATTACAACTGGTTCAAGCTATGTAGCTTCACAAGTGCTAGATGACACTAAAGATTCAAATGAAGACATTCCTTCAACCAGTATGGAAAGTGAAAGTCAGCAATCCCAAACTATAAATGAATCTATAGAAAACAGTAATGTCGATCAGAATTGTGTAAGTACTAGAAGCTGTACTAGAAGGCAAATCAAGAAACCTTCAAAATTAAACGATTTTGTAATTCACTAAAAAGGAAGGGAGATGTTAAGTAGTATAGAAATAGTTCTGTATATAAAATGTACTTGTATAATGAATGTAGAAGATGCTCCTGTAAATAAACCAGTCCACACGATATCGTCTTTAAGTTAAGTCATCTAACAGTCACATTCACTTACACTTAATCATTTGTTTTCTTAATCTATCAAAATACGTTTCTTCTGACGTTCCGATTCTAGAACTTTCATCTTTCTCCAAGAAAGTCGAATTTCTCATTATTAACATTTTTGACACTACATTCCAGCGCATAGCTCCGATGCAGCTTTGAAGTGGAATTATGGTTATTATTAATTAGTTTATCATGTTATCCTGTACTCTAACTAACTTTAATAAACAAAAAGCGAGGGATGCTTCATGATGCTTTCAGTAATCTTATAATAACTTGACCCTCGGCAAAAGATAAATAATCGGAACACCAATCCGTATCCGGTACCTCACACTTTTTATATCACAGTTTTTTTTTGTTCATCACTTTAGTAACATTTAAAGTTTATTCAAAGTAAATTTTTCTTCCTTTGTAAACTGTTTTTGATTGCATTAAAGTAAATACTGCTCCGTAGATAATTTAGCGATTTATGGATAAATTGAAACCTAAAATCAAATTTCTGTGAATTCTCTGATTCCCGGAGCAAGGTCAATAATAAAAGGAATTGATTTAAAAAACAATAAAAAAGTGCCTTTATTTGTATTATAAATAATTATTATAAATTACAAAATATTAGATGAGTCGAAATTGTGTAGTGTTGGTAGTTTACCATGACACAGATACTGAGGACCTTTAGAAATTTGGGCGGAAATATAACCTTCTTTTGTTAATAATAAAATTGTTGTATTCCAGGATTATGCAATACTTTCAAAAGAACATCCTATTCTACAAAGTTTTGGATAATTTTTTTTTTAAGTGTAATATATATAAAATTTTTATGTCACAGAAAGTGATATGAACCTTCATTTATTTGTAAACTATCTTCTTGTGCGTATAAAGAACTTAAATGAACAATACAGATTTTGTACCCATGAATTAATCGCTGAAATGAATTTACGATAAATTGTCAGGGCAATTTGAGAAATTGGCAAAATTGGGTAAATCAGTGCGACACTTGGTGAAATTTTTTTTAATGATAATTTTGATACGGTAAAGAATTGATTGTGTTTAAAATACAAGAATCTTATTCATAGTTTGAGTTATAGAACAGAATATTTTCTTTGCACACGTTTTTTTAATAAATAACCAAAATTTAGTTTGACAAACAATTTCTTATTGTATTAAAACACAAATAATTAAAAAAAGCGGAGAGAAAGTATGCAACAGCGCAGAGACATAAAACATTTTGATCGAAAAATCAAAATAACTCGTATAGAAAGAAATAAAAAAGAAACTTGTAGAAAAAAACACACATTGTTTTCTAAAATGTTACGTAATTTATTATTGTCAAAACTTATTGAAATATATCTAACTGTTTAACAAAGCATAACTCTTAAGACAGGATCTCATACCAGCTTTTACCCCGAGACAAAATCTCTATCTTGAACGCGTTTTAAGACTGGAATCAAAAATGTTGCTCGAAAAAGAGGAAAAAAAGAATTTCGTGGTGTCTAATCTTGAGTTTGGTCCTGTGAAACGAATGAAGAAAGACTTTCTGTGGACGAGACATTTCTCAATGTATACAATTTACGATGCACCAAAGTTAGTAAAGTGCGTTGATAAAGCAGTTCAAATATACCCTAAACCTTTTCGTGTGTGTTCGTGCACCTGCATTATTTCACGGTAGGAAGAATATTTGAATGGGCGAATACGCGAAAAACATTATTACAAGAATAATTTATACGGTTTATTTTAAAAGCAACTAATTATATCAAATTAAGTTAAATTCGGATTGGAAGAAGAAGACATGCTATTTAAAATATAGAGATCAGTCGGACAAAAACTTTCTTAGAGAAGAAGGTACCTAAGAACTCGTGGAAAATTACGCGTTGAAATTTTTGTATGAAACATGTTCAAATCAATGATGTACGGTTTGGAAAACGTGGTCACCCTTGATGGAGGAGATATGGAATATTGTAGAAGCAGTGAGTTACAAACTCCATTTTATTCAAATGCCAAAATACGAGAGAAAATATATGGAAAGATTTGAAAAGGTTAATGTACTCGAAAAAAATAAATCGAAAATTTATTTGTTAGTTCGAGTACAGCACAGATACCTCTTAGTTTCAAAAAATATATCTATTTACCTGCAATAACATTTATTACTATATTTTTCGTAAAAGAATGAAGCCCTCATTAACGTAATAAATCAAATGTAGTTCAAGTTCGCAATTCGTGTAGTCTATAAACTTAATGACACAATATACCCTTTATTGATCACAAAGTAAAATAGAACAACGCGAAATCCACAGCCATTAAACTTAATCGATGTGTAGATGGGATCGGTGAACACGATATAATCGAAAAAACTGTTTGCTTTTGACGCAACATTCTTTGTATGAACGGATTCAAATCAGTCCAATAATTGAATTAAGTCACGCTTTTACATTTCACATAATTGGATCAATAAGCAATTACATTGAGTAAATAAAATTCTTCTGAACTCACCTAAGAGTATTATTGAGTAATTCCAGTTCTCTCGGCGGCGGAGAACGGACGTTAGATGTTTTGTAAAATGCGCTTCCTTCTTGGTAATCGAATTCATTGTCGTCTGGCAAGTGGATTGTCACACTTTTCGATTCATTAATGTCAGTCATTATACAATTACTCCAAAAATGTTGTACGAACTAGAAGCGATGTCTTCATTTAGGACTAAGATTCAAGTGGTACTGAAACTCTGTAACAAAAAAAAAATTATTGTCGCATTGATAATTTCAAAATTTCTGATAAAATTAATCTTTCAAGTGGTGCCTACAATAGTAGTTGTTCATATTATCTTAAACCAACTATTTAGTCCAGTTAATGGTATGCCAATAACACATACCTACTAAAATATAGTTTTCTTCCATTACTCTCTGAGTGAGTTTAAATACTTATTGCATTATTAATTGTACGCTTATCATAATTATATTAAAACTTTGGCCACAACTCGACGTCATTGTGTCTAGCAATTAATTCTCGTCAATCAGTCGTTACATTAGCAAATACTATCTTTTGACTTTTACACTTACCAGATGTTCTCTAAGTAACCAAAAGTAAGTATGCACTTTATAAACCATATCTTGATAAGATATCACGACTAGAAACAATAAATTTTAATTACATTGTAAGCACTACTTCAACAAAATAAAATTTGTAATAGTTAAGTTTATTGAACTTAATATTTAGGTTTCTTAAGCGAGACGTCGTCTCCATTTTTGAACCAGTTATTTTCTTTGCAAGAATCGAAGGACCAAAAATTATGTAATTTCAACTCTTGCAGATTAATTGCTAGTTTTTATTTATTGAATGACTGTGAAGCATATAAAATCAATGTTAAGTTATGCTTTAGATGTTTTATTTTTTTAAAACTACTACGTAGGGTACGAAAGAAAAGTCAATGAAAATTCCGAACAAAAATTAAAAAAACTAATTTTACGTGATTACAAAATCTAGATAAACAATTGTGATCGATTTTCATGAAAATTTGAGTGGAAATATGAAATTAAAATAAATATTTCTCTTCAATAATAACAGAGTGCAACTAAAATATCTTCAAATGTTTGAATTGTAATCTGAGATAAAATGGACATTTACGGTTGTGCAAGCTTTACAATGATTGATAGATTAAATTTAATTTCACGCAAAAGGCACCTTAATGAAAAATTGAAAATTATACTGAATCAGATACAATCGAACAACGTAGCTGAAATATTTATCACTTTTAATTGTTTAATTTTTGCCAAGAAGAAATTGGCAACATAAAAATGTTGAAATGATTAAATTAATTTAATTTTAAACCTTCTATAATTACGACTTTTGCGAAACAAAATAGAAACATAAAAAAGAAAATGTTACTCTTGTTAAACACTTAATTTTATTTAAACGTTAAACACACTATACATTATATAGTATGTACATAATTTTAATTATTTAAAAAATGTGAATTAAATTTCAGAATGTACAAAATTTTAATTCTTGAATTTTACTTCTATATGCTTCATGTTCATGTAAAATTCATGTATTTCAATTATGTACTTAATACGAACAAGTTACTTAGATATTTTGAAAACTATTCACTGAAGTCAATATTTACAAGTTACACAGATCATATTTTAGTAAATATTTTTCGTCAAAATATAATCTAAATATTCTTATTTGAATTTTAAAATATTTTAATGTATTAGTGACATTTTCATTTAAATTATTGTTGCAAGTGGTTTTTAATTACACAAATTACCAAGCAAATAAATTTAACAGAATTGAAACAAATAAATTTTTATTATGTGCGATTTTGTAATTCTTAAATAAAAATGAAAATAAGTAATACACAAGTTTAATTCATTTTTGTTTAAGGAATTAAATTATGTATATTTAATGCATTTGAATTAAGAATAAAAATTTTCTTCTGTCTTATTTCCATTTTGTTACGTTAATGTCACAACATTAAAAGGTGCATTTAAAATTAAATTAATATGATAGAAGGTTCTGTGAAAGATCCTGGAGTAGGTAATAAATAATTCGTTCTAATAATAATAAATGTTCTTGTAAAGTAGTGAGAACATAACAGGTAGTAACGATACAATGAATTAAAAAGGGGCAGCTTTTAACCTTTAGTCTTATTAAAGAGGGAGTCAGCGTCGTTAGTTGCAAGGTTATTGTTATCACAACTTTTTTAATGAACACAATATTAATCTTACTCATGCAAAAACCAAAAAATAATTGGAAGTAGTAAACTTTATATCATAATTTGCGGTTAATAAAGTTTTATTATTAGAAATTGTGTTACGATTTTATAGTAGCTTTCGTTCAAATACGTTTGATTAATGTTCCAATCGAGCTTGGAACAATACACATTATTAATAATTTAGTAGTAAAGGCGTAAATCAAATTAAAAGTTGCATTTTCATTCATTTTTATTGAGCACAACCACATATAAATTTTAGAAAACCTAACAATAAACAAAACGGTCTTTGTATGCGCAAATTGGATATCCGTCGAATGGAACCCGGGATTTACAAGAAAATTTATTAGTTTCAATTCGAACGCGAAATGCGATCAAATACTAACGAACTATGAAACTTGAACTAGATATATAAATAAATCATAAAATAATGAGGTATAAATTTGAACAACAATTTATCGAAGAATCGAATAGGTATAATAAAATAATAAGTATTCAGTAAAAAAAAGATGGATATCTTAAATTAAAGATGAATATATTATTTGGGTCTCTTAGGGCGGAGCGGATGATATAAATTGCCTCGACCGGTATAAATAAAGCATCAATTCTTAAATACTAATGACTATTGAATTGTCATTATTATTCTTTATTCGTTCTGAAACAAGGATGTCCAGGAAGGTTGCTAAAGAAAATGCATCGTACGTCAAAGTTCATTTGCATTAGTACATATTTTAAAAACAAGTTTAATATTTTTTTTCTCGACGACCTACATATTTGAGTAACGCAATTGATTACTAATTTCGAGACCTTTGTCGATGTTGTGAATATATTTAATTGGCGGAAGAGAATTGACGAAAAATCCATTCAGAAACAAAAAGTTGATTTTTTTTCTGTTTGTGTCAGAAATTCAAAATATAAAAAAGAAGCGCTCATGATTACCCTTTGGTTCATTAATTAAGACTAGTCTTTAAGCACGTCCTACGGACGCATGAATTTTAACCTAAAACGGATACATAAAAACATGTTTGTCTTGTCAAGACAAACATATTTAGTAATAAAAACAAAAATTAATTTTGAAGTGTGGGGAGAGTGGGTGTAGCCAGCCCCCCAGGGGGTTAAGTTAGAGTTTCAAATACGCTTGCATCCAGACCTCCTTAAAATCCTCTATCGAATGGTGTATTCAGTTTTTTTTTTTGAAAGCGGATATCGTTAGGATCTAAGGAGTGTTCCAAAAACGAAGGATAACAATGATTCTAATTAATCTTCTCAATGCTGAAGCTGTTCATTTTAAAAGCATCATTCAAGATCAATTCAACACAACGTCTTCCAGTACTTAAAACCACCGTCACTGGAAAAGTAGTCCATGAAAACCAATCTGTAGTGTTCAAAATAGATCCAAGTTTACCAAAGGCCAAACTAACAGTTCATCGATATTCAAGGCGCCTTTTAGATTAATAGTCTGGTTGGGGCAATGATACTATTAATAACAAACGAGCGTGGGAACGCTAATTGCCAAAAAAACTGTCAGGTAACTAGATACAAATGGAGGAGACCTCACCTCTGCAGGTGAAGTTTCAAGCAGTAAAATTTCATAACCGAAGACGTGCTTGATTATAATCCGGATATTTCTAATAAAAACAATTATCAAAACTCACCGTACCAAAGACAAAAAGAAACAAAACCAGCAGAAACACTGAAAATACCCAACACTCTCACTCTTGCGTATGTACTGTCAGGAAATATCAAACTAAGTAAAGAAGTAATTATCAGCGAGATAAACTATTGTCAAAAGTTATGAGCAACCTAGAATGTAAAAAAGACACTACTTCAGAGACCTATCTAGGGACTAAATAATAAAAACCCTAGAATTCTGAGTAAATCACAAGGCTTGATGATAATCGGATGTTGTCAAACCTTGGTGCAACAATTATGCCAATCTTGGGGTTCAGGACGAAAAAAAAACTTCTAAATGCTGTGAACTCTACAACCACTTCACTATAGTCGAAATTGATAAATTTAACGTCGTTTAACAAGAGGGCTTCCATTACAAATACAAATAAAATCTCCCTAACCTTACTCCCATCAATTCCCTCCACTACTCACATATTTTGTTATTTTTATAATAAAATTAATGTTTCTGAAACATGTTGAATCGAATTTGATTGCGACATTGTGCAATTCAAGTTTGGTGAATTTGTCAAGTTTCTGGTAGTTATTATTTAAAAATAACCTGCCAGCATTAGTAGTGAATGTACCAAAAATAAATAGTACAAAAAATCGAAACTATTTTTTGAACAATATATTTCTATGAAACTTCTTTAAAAAAATTGTCACGTAATTCCAGATCAACTTGGATGTAAAAGGTAAATTTGATTACATAATACTATCAAATTAAAAACGTGATAATAAAATCATGAATAATTTTTTCAAGCAGAATCCTAACAATAAAAAAAGTGCAATATAGTGGCAGAACATTCAAAATATATCCCACCCTCAGTTTTTTAATCACAATCTGATGCTATGCAATACTTTTTGATTTTCAGATAGTGGACACCCTGTCAAATTATGCGCTTAACGTACCGTTGTTTAGGTTAGATGACAAGATATTGAAAAATGCCTAAGAAAGAAGTTGTTCAGAATTAGATTATACGTCTATGTGCAAATTTTTCAAAAGAAAATAGTGATTTTTCAAAAATATCAGTTTTCCGGCATTTTTTCGGAAATGAAAACAAAATTTTGCATTTGATTTGCATAAAACACAATAAAACCAACAAATAAACTTCACAATCCAGTAATTTTTATTTATTAGTCTACCAATGGACGGTAAAGAACAAAAACATTGTTTTTAGGACGGACTTTGTTGCAATAGCCTGCAGAAAACAAAAGGTTGAAATTACAAATTTAGAATTATTTAAAATAGTCCTAAAATGATTCTTAAATTCTTCCATTCTAAACCCAATTTAAACATTTTTTTACAATATTGCCTGGATAACATTTGCCAAAAAGAAATTTTCGGATATCTCAATTACAAAAATTTTTCCCATTTGATGCACTCTTTGCCGGTCACTGTATATAACTCAAAAGTTATGTAACTGCGTACCTGTCTGTGGTGTGTGTTCACTCATTGAGAATGCGTACCCATCGAGATGATTAGTGATAGCAGTTAATTTATTTTGAGAAAAATTTAGTTAAAGTTATAGTTAAACCCATGCATATAGGCCTATCATATTTATCGTTTTTAAAGAATATCTTGGTAGATATGTCCTTTTTCTGTGAACAATAAGATAGGCATAAAGGTATACCCAGGTTATATATGAGAAACAAAAAGACCAAAATTGCAGATAGCGCTCTTATCAATTATATAGTGAGCAGAAAATGCAAACGCTCGTCAATCATTTCTGAACCCGGTGTACCTACTATTTCTTTCTCCCTAGAACTTTTGCCATATAGTTCCAGTCTTGGAAAATGCTTGGTAAACACTGTTGGGTGTTAATTTCAGAAATATAAAAGAAAAATGAAGAGGATAATTTTCTAAATATCCCCCACAGAAGCATAAATGTAGTTAATATTAACA
Organism: Abscondita cerata; assembly: GCA_030710515.1. Lineage (NCBI taxonomy): Eukaryota > Metazoa > Arthropoda > Insecta > Coleoptera > Lampyridae > Abscondita > Abscondita cerata. The sequence continues at coordinate 72,703 of JALBCR010004059.1, read as the reverse complement.
AAACTACCTTTCACAATCTGTTTTCTTATTAAATTTCTCACCTAGGGTACGATGGTAACTGTTTTAAATGGAATTGAAGAGCATTATTCCAAAATTGAAATTGATAAAAACTGTGATATTGTTACTGTTTTATACGAAAATAAAATAGAAATTTAATTGTTTCTGTAAACTGTATTGCAATTTTCGAAATTCAATAGACCCTTTTAAATATTGATTTGTTTAGTGAGTTTTCTATAGGAGTGCTAAGGGATTTCGGGCAAACACCATAGCTGTTGATAAACCAACGTTTCGACTGGTGAGGCCAGTCTTTATCAAGGCATCTAACAATTATTGGTATAGAACCAGAACAATTTTTCTTTTCTGGGTCCAGTTAATATACATTCTTTTAAAAAGGTAAAAACCAATTAACACGTCGATTATTAAAAATTTGCAATAAATAAAAGACACACAATAACTGACGAACAAACGTTAATCTCAGACATGATTGAAAAATAGTATGTATATTGTCGACAAATTATTTACTCTAAAGTTGTTTAATAAATTCCTAAATTTATTAAAACAAATGACAAATAGCGTGCTACAAAGTAGCACACAGTAGTAATAGTGTGTTAATGCGATCCATTATCTCATGCTATTTCGCATCAATGCAGTATCAAAGTGGTCATTGCAGCATCCAAATAGAAAATAATTATTTAAATCACAACTCCAGAAACAGCATTAAATAGTTTACATTAATCGTAAGATTCTTGAAACTTATAATCTGATATCAGAAATACATCATCTCCCCCGGAATGTAGAACGTCCACTAGATACAAGCAGTAGATTCTCTATACGTGTTAGTGTTTCCTTCAGTCACCGATAGATGGCGTTATGTGCTGGCTTTCCGATATAGTCGTTGATTGAATATCGCGAAATAATGTTACCACACGACAGAACAACGCAATAATTTAGTAATATTTCATTTGTATAAATATTACTAGGATATACTATTCAGTTTGTTTGAATTAATCTTTAATTTTTAAAATTGAGTGTTAGGTGTGAAAATAACAGGAAACTAAAATATTATAATAATGTAACACGTATCGCCACCTATCGGCAACTTCGGGAAGTTTATATGCAAATATAGAATCATCTGGGGCTTATACATTCCGGGGGAGATGATGTATTTCTGCTGATATCTATAGTTACATGGTATTTATGAAATTGTTTTTGTTTGTTGAGAAGTTTTTTAATATACCAACAATAAAAATAATAACCATTTTAGAAGTCTAAGCCGGAAAGCAGCTAATTTCTGGCTGCTTAAATGCAAATAGTAGTTACCGGACGAATTTTTTAACTAGATAAAGATGCAGGAATGATTGGAAAATGACACGGATATTGCTACTGCGCGCCCTAAAAACATAAGTTTCCAGCTGATCTTTTTGTATAAAAGCTCTTCGTTTTTGCGATATACCATTCTACAAAATAAGTTATTATTACTATTTACTACCTGTTCTCTGGCAGTAAAAACGATGTAACATAAGCTAAACTTATATTTTATTATAAGTGTATATTTTTGAGATGGGCTTTACACCTTGACGTCACGTTTTTCGAGCAGCTTGGTGTCTTCCGATGTTGACTTGACTCTAGTACAAAAATGCATTTTATGTTATTATTGTAGTTTTATCATGTTCAAGTACTAAACTAACGCTCTTGTAAAAATTCCTTATTAAAGGTGACAGTTTAATGACTTTTTACAGGTTATATTCATTAAGACATTATGGGTATAAAAAATTAAATTGTACTAAAACAAAGATTATTAATATTGATACTGTTAGGTTATGTTATTCATGAGACGGTTGAGAGCGTACTGTTTTATTATTAGTCATGTTGGTTACATTGTTGTTGCGTATGCAACCTTGTATACATACTTGTACAACTTATATTATAACAGATACCTACAACTGAACTACTCAAATTCTTGTAGAATATGAAATTTTATTGTAGAACTACTACGCCAATACTAAGAAGAGTGTTGTAACTCTCGTCAGCAAATAAATATTCCGATCTCTATGCCAATTTTTGAACTATACTCACAATAAAAAACTTGGTGCATTTCCAAACTGCACTTCTGTTAATTTTTCACAACGTAAACAAAATGCGGCGAGTAAGAAAATCATTAATTTCTGTTTCTTCGCACACAAAATCGATGGTTACACAAGAAACTTGGCATCGGTATTATAGTTCATAAAGATCCCATGTTCACTTTCTATTAAAAGCTTTTTATAAATGTAAATAAACCTACGTACGTGGGATACTCCGAAAATAAGTATATTTTGTGGAAAATTAATTAAATTCAAACTAATTTTAGGTAACAATAAAAATTTTATTGGATTTGTCATAACAATGAACGAGGCGAAATCAGAAATGAATATGAAGAAATCTTGATACAAACAGTTTTTGTAGAGTTTCTAATAATCCATTGCTTTGAACGCCTGTGAGTCATAATTTTTATTAGAACTTCCTAAACAACCGGGTTTTCGAAAATTTTAGGACGATTCAAGTCAATTTCAGGCAGTCCTTTTAACTGAATGGCTTCAAATTGATAAGTCTAATGCATTTTATTTAAAAAAAAAACGTTTTTTTATGAATTTTGTTTAATTACCTTTCTTTTGTATAATTAATATATTTGGAGATTCTGTTCAAACAATTTTTTGGTGGGTAGAATTTGTGAAACACATTCAGCCGATAATTATTTCGTGTTTGATATTTCGTTTTATTTCCTATTTGAAAGTTTTGTTATCCTAATTTATTCATTTAGAAAAACAGTCTGTAAAAGCAAAAACCTTGGTATACACAATTTAAACAAAATGGTAAACAGAACTTGATAATTTGTCGCCCGTAAAATGAGTTTATGAATTCACCCTTTAGCAACAAAAGAAAATTAAATAACAAAAAAGAAGGACCAAGTTCAAGTTAATTAGTGATATAGAGTCCGAGGAAAAAACGTGTTAATAACCTAAAACCTTTACTCAGTAATTTATACATGTTCCTATAATCCCTGTTTGGGCACTTTAGAGCAAATATTTTCCATTGTTAATACAAACGATCCCATTTAACACGTACACTAGTCTTTCTTAAAACAAACTTATGAACTGAGTTAGTTGTTTGGTATTTTTCTTATTTATTTACCTATAAAGGTTTCCTTGTACGTTGGTGTTTTTGTATGAATATTTCTAAAGCAAAATGCTAAATAAGAATAAAAAATAAAAACAAATTTGAAATTCATTTGTCAATTGTACAATAAACCTGAAGAAAACCCTGATAAAATTTATTTCTTTATTGTTTTCTACGAAATATGAAATTGCAATTACAAGAAAATACGTACTTACGAAACAACAACTGGTGTTAATGACCCTGTTTTTGTGGTCTCAAATTGAGAAATTGTAAATATTTTAGCAAACAATCTATTGTGTCGCTTATAAGGAATAAATTAAATAAAACAATTATAGTCATAAAACACTTGAAAATGCAATAAATATTTTTTTTAGTAACGTATATAGTTGGAATCTAACTTATACGACCTTTGGTTCTTTGTTACACAAGAATGCGTTTGTTCTTAAATGTCACTAACTACACTTCAACAAATTCAAACAATTTCCATCGGCTAGTAATAGTAATAAAAATTAATTAGTATCCCTAGCGTTTAAGAGAAATAATAACGAGAAACCCTCGGACCGGGCTATTGCCCTCGCGTTTATAATTTTAACCTTTCATACTGTTACTAAGTTCAATTAGAAAGTTTTTTTACAACAGTTTTAAATTGGCAAGAATTGCATCGAACTTCCTCATTTCTAAAATTGTACATTAAACAAAACTATATTGTTAAATATAATAAATGAAATAAAGTGGTGATTATATTGCAGAAATTTCATGCTAATTTTTTTTCAAAACACGTATTTCCCTTTTTTTTTGTTTGGATTATCTATACCGGGTGATTCAGCTAACCCGTTCATTAGAAGTTTATGGACTTCCCGTTGAAATATTTGTTTAAAAATTTGGAATAGGGGATTGCTCGAAAAGTTCTATTTAATTCAAATAGTTCAGCTCTTCTAGCACTTCCGGTTGCACCGGAAGTGACTACCAACTTTCTTATTTTAAATAGAATGATATATTTGTTTTTGTATATTTGGATTCTACGCTAAAATGTGAGTTACTTTTATGTAGCACAACCTATATGAAAAATCAATAGTTTTTGAGATATTCTCAGTTTTTTGAGAAAAATTGGTTTTGTAGTATTGTTTTCAAACGCTTGTCAATGATTGAAAAATAATGTTATAGTAACAAAATTTGAGCTATACTGAGTCCTCCTCAGTTAGTTTTAAATGATGTGTAATTTGACATCTCATTATTTACAGGGTGTTCAAAATGTTTGGCTAAATCTGACTAACTTCAACTGCCCAAAAGTCAATTTTTTTAAATGGAACACCCTGTATCTTGTTGTTTTATGTGCTAGAATAGCTGAAATATTTTCATTAAATAGAACTTTTTGAGCAATCCCCAATTCCAAATTTTTAAACAAATATTTCAACGGGAAGTCCATGAACTTCTAATGAACGGGTTAGCTGAATCACTCTGTATAACCATGAGTTAACATGGTGCAAAAATAAAAAAAATAATTATACAAGTTTACCAAAGTTTATCCAGTAAATAGATTTATTTTCAAAAACAAGACGTATTTGCCCTAATTTTTATAGTTTTGTTTGTTTATTTAATTGCTCATTAAAATGATTCATTCAATTTTCATCCAGTGATTCCATGTGCCTTTGCTGGAGCATATTTGCTGTTACATTTTTCGCAAAAACAAGACGAAACTATGTGTTCAAATATTTTAGATAGTTTATTTATTTAATCACCCATTAATATGATATAGTAAAAAATTAAAAACAAGCGCGCCAGTTTATCAAACTTCCCATACAGTGCTTATGTTCCAGCACATGCCATTCTATTTTTTTTAAACAAGAGGTTTTAGTTTATTATTTAATTATCTTTTAAAATAATACAGTAAATTAAACGTTTAAATTGATTTTCAATTCAGTGATTCCAAGTTGTACTTAATTTTGTATGCAAAGACATTTGTGCCCATTTTCTTTTCTGAGTTTATTTACTTAAGGGGTGATATCCCTTAAAAGCATTCAATACAAAACTGAAATACTTAACCGTGCAAGTTAATCAAACAGTGATTCGATGTGCTTATGTTTGAGCATATTCTTAAAATCTACAATGCAGTGAATTAATATGCTTATGCTCGAGCAAATCTCTTTCCAAATTCTTCTGGAAAAAATCACTATGCGCCCTTTATCAAACTTTCCATACAGTGATATTATTGTAAAACAATATTTTTATTTAATCATCATCACTTAATACGATCTGCATACAAATTTAAAAAAAATCAACCCTAAAAGTTTATTAAACTATTCATCCAAGAATTGGATATGCGATGTTTGAGCAACTTTCATGCTAATGTTTTTTACAAAGATGAGACGTACAGTGTATTACGCGGACCCTTTGATATTGTCTTTAAAAACTAGATTTTTGAAAATTGGTTTTGACGATTCTTTTAGGTTCCTCAGTGGCTGTATGTGCCTTAACTTTATGCTTAGTTTGTTTATTTTTTTAAATGAAGCATTTCAGTAAGTTTATCCAGTGATTCGACGTGCTTATGCTAGCCGAGGAGGACTACATTTAATTTTGTACAGTCATTGCCACATTTACCAAACATTTGTGTATTGCCGTAGAAAAATATAACATTGTCCTAATTCCAAAAATATTGCCGACTAACTATTGCTGTGACATTACCGGCTATTACCAGATTTTTCAATGTATTAGTCCATTCCATCAGTTTCTACATGAATTATTTTGAATTTATTTGTTCCTGGCAGTTCATGGTATATGCTACAATCAATGCTACAATGCGATACATGTCCTTTGTTACATCGTGGTGCAAATGACTAACACATTATGTTCGTCTAATTTTTAAAGTTTTAAATCAAGATTTTATACGAACCTAAATTTTTTTATTCTATTATTTTGGGGTATTGTCGACTATTTTTCTTCATTCTTTGCCGTCGCAATTTCAGTGCTTAGCGATTCGTTTTTTTCTCAAATTTAAATCTTTCCGTTCATGCGATCATAAATCTTCTTTATCAACATCCAATTTTTAATTTTGTTTTCGTGATGGAAGAGTTTGTCTGTTTGTGCAGGTTTTCAAGAAAAGGTTTATTGTAAAACACCTGTATTATCTTAAACTTTTTAATTGCTATTTCTGACATATTTTTTGATTAGTTTTCGCTGGTGACAAACTAAAAGTAGGTAGGGACTACCATTTTTGATTTTTAAATAGTCAAATCTAGGTTCAGTTTGTTGCGCCATCTAGACATGACCTATTGAAATGTTTAATAACTCCGCCATTTTTCAGCCCATTTTGACAAGTCAGCCAGATTCTGAAACGTCAGCCGTTACGAGAAATTGGAATTCACATTATTTTAAGGAAAACAAAATAAAACCAACAATATAAGTCTTACTATTTACAAGATTTCAATGCTATCACATTCTTGAGATGAATTGAAAAGAAAGCGATTTCTCATTTTACGTGTAACAAACCTACTCCTGGCCTCGCATTATATAATATATAAGAAAGCAACAATAATTAACTTATAAGATTTAGTTATCTATCACACTTTTGAGAATTATGTAGTAGAAAAGAGACTGAAAATAATAACATGTCTGTCCATACTTTCAATGCAACGTATGTCGGTTTTAATACTGCCTGTATGGCATGAGTGATACTCGAGCTCTCGTGATTCCTACTATACCTCCGATTATTGTAAATAACTTTTTAGTATCTCCTATAATAGCAGATATAACAACGTTCGTCACAAAAGTTGCTCAAACACGTCATTTTATATTTTTATGACAAAACAAGCAGTGCGTGCCCTAATTTTATTTAGTGTATTTTAAGTTTATCAAATTTTATCCATGATTCAATTTACTTAATGAACTGGTTTAGTAAAAAGTAGCTGTACACTCGGCTGTTTATCAAATTTCAGTGATTCGTTGTGCGTTGGTTCTATGATATTTGATGTTACATTTTTGGCAAAAATAAGTCGCATGTGCTTTAATTTATTGTTTAGATTTTTTATTTAATCCTTCAAGATGATGCAGTAAAAAAATAATTTCTTTACATACGCTATATATGACCTGAAACAGTAAAAATATTATAAAATTTTCCGTGCTAGCTCATTAAATGTTCCATTCCGTGATTCGATTCAAGCATATTGAAGAAAAAAAAGTCGTATGCGTCCCCGTGCATGCCTCTATAACCACAATATCAATATCTGTGCAAGTAAAGTTATAAAATGAATTTAACAATTTATTTATATTAACCATATCAAAGTAAAGTACATATTAACCGTACAAACATAAAAAACAATGCAAAACAAATTTATTTGCGTGGCTGTGAATTATTTGTGGCCACAATTTCAACACTATGGAGCAACTTTATTTTAAAAAGGTTGGTCACTATGTACCTTTTCCAATTAAAAAGTATAGAGGTTACTAAATCAAATATTATACAGGTTAGACTAAATAACTAATCAATGTGTATGTGTACAGTAATTCACACATTTATTACCATTGCTTTATAGGTGTATAGTGTATATTCCCAACTTATTCTCCCTAGGGAATAACGAACTGTTCACGAGGACAATTACTATGAAAATCCAGATAAAGAACCATACGTAAAAGTGATTTCGTTGAGTGAAGATTATGCTGTTCATTTCGAATTCAATGTCGTTTGTAATTGGAATCAGCGCATGGCTTAGAAATGCTAGTTATCAAATAATGTATAATTATTTCTCGCATGTTTCTTGCGAGTGATTGAGTAAAAACAGCTATTAATGTCATAGAACTAGTTAAACTTGTTTTTGCAAATCATTGGAACAAAGAAAATAATAAAATGGATATTTTAATCACAGCTATTGTTCACCGTTTTTTCAACTAAAATTGTATTCAAAAAAACGCCATTATCGATAGGAATATCTATCGCAAGACCTTCTTTTTTAATCGGAAAATTTTTTCCTTAGAAATTTTTTTTTGTCGATGAATTAATAACTTATTCATAGATAATAAGAATTAAAACGTCCAATTCAATAAGTAAATTTATCAACAAAAACTTTGAAATATAAATAGAAAAATTCAAATAAGAAATTAGGATGGACTTTACCTGAGTTCAACAGTGTCTTTTTCGAAAACGAACTGTTAAAAGTTATAGGGGTTTGAATATCTAATGTTAAATCTATGGAATTTTTTTTTTTGAGAATAATAACGTTTTAAGGTGTCTACTCAACTGGAAATTTTTTCCTGAAGACGAAATGCAATCATGTGCTCGAGGGGTGAACGGTGTTGGTAGGTTACAGTTATTATAATTTCTTTCTTTACAAAAACTACATTCATAATAACAATTTCAAAAACAAACTTTTTTTTAGGTAAATTTGCTTTAATCAATTTAAGTTGTTTTCATGTGATCGGGAGTAAACGGTGTTGGTTGGTAGGTTACAGTTATTACAACTTCTTTCTTTAAAAAAACTACATTCATAATAACAATTTTAAAAACAAACTTTTTGCAAAAAAATCCCATACAATTAGCATTAGATATTTAAACCACTATAACTTCTTTAGGGGTCGTTCCTAAAAAAATCAAGCACATCGTTGACCACAGGAGACAATTCCCTTTCGTTCGAAAAATAGTAACCTCAAAAAAATCCATGCACCTAAGGTAAAGCCCTAACTGGAATTGCTTTGATTTAATTATTTTTACAGTATAGACAGAAGTACAGCAAAATAACGAGTGGTGGCGTAAAACGTGACATAAATACTTCCCAAAAACGGACAGAAATGAAAGTTTTCTTAGATACCTTGAATTCTTACCTAAACTTTGTATCAGCTAATAACTTTGTTAAAAAATTACCAAACTTCAAAGAAAAGCTCAGCCCAGTTTTTAAATGAACACCGGTTATATTTAAAAAAAAAAACGACACTAAATAAAAATTACGTTAATTTCATGTTCCCTAAAGCGATGGTGGGTGGACGCGTCGCACTTTAGATACTAAGATAAAAATAATAAGTAAAATGTGTGTCTTACGACATCTCGTGTATAACATGGACACGTGAGAATAGTATAAACTAAGAAAATGCTATTTTTTCTTAGTTCATAAAAATAATGTATAATGTAAGTTGATTCATCTGTAGTGGCTAAAAGAGTATTTAAGGTAGTACGATTTTTTAAAAATTCATTATAAATTTTTGTGGGCGTTGATAAGAAATGCAAAACAGAACTATATTAGTTGAATTTGATTCGGCGCTTTTAGTGCTCGTTTTTGATTCAATGAGTTCAGAAATATTAATCGCTCTAAGAGCACCCATCGTTTTGCTTTTTTTTATTTGCACTGGTTGTAATAATTAATTAAGATGGATAATAAAGATAATAAATAAATTACGTACGAATGCTAAAAGAATGAAACAATTTGACATTGTCAAGAATTTTTATTGAGTTTTTTTTCAAATTATATTCTATTTTTTGTTGATACAATAGATACAGAATAGCAAAAATATGCACTTTTGCAGTTATTCATCTGAGAAAACGAATACAAAAACAATTTAGTGAATTAAATTTGACCAGTTCATATTAATAAGTTTGCTGTGCGTTTCAAATTTTGCCTTATTGAAGTATCAATAAACATCGCTTTATTACTAATTAATAATCGTTGTAATCGTTGTTATAAACAAAAAGTGGGTGATAGTGAGAACGATTGCACCCCTCAACCCTGCGAGACTGGCAAGCGCCGTAACACTTGATTTGTTGCCACAGAAATCGCTTTTACAGCTAATCTACAATAAACTATAGGTAATTATAAAAATAAAAAAGAATTCTAACTAATTAAATTATATCTTAACTAATAATACTAACTACCTAAATACGTATACTAAAATTAAAATACCTACAAATTTATTCAAAACAATATAGTGTTTTAGGGAATGGTGCTGAAATCGCAAAATAAAGAAGTTTTCAGAAAAATTATTTGTTGCATTTTTTTTCAGAAAAGACCAATTAATACAAATCTTCAACATTGAGGTCGATTTATTCTGATAGAATCCACCGTCATGATGAAAGATAATGTCGACATATGGTCTTGAGTAATTGTTTCTTTAAAGAGGAAAAATAGTTGATATAATGCAAAAAATCGGCAGTTTTGCAATTTCCAAATTCGGAAAAAAATATATGATAAATAATGGCAGTAACAATTATTATTACTGTTTAAGTTGTGCATAAAAGATTCTATTTTAAGTACGACCGTTTGCACCAACACGACTTAAATTTAAGCAACGCTTGAAAACAATCGTTACTATAGTTTTAACAATTTGATCTAAGTTTTTTGCAACCGGGCAATGAACAAATGAAAATAATTTATTAGTGATATGTGTTCTTACGACATCTCGTGTAAAAAGAACATGTAAGAACATACTTGGCTTGTATATTGGCACCCGAGTGTTTTGCATTTGAAGTTATCGCTTTGATGACGATGTTGCATTAACATTCAATTGCCGTTACAGTTAACTGTTGGCATTTCTTAGAAAATAATTTATCTTCCTTAACTAATAACGGATAGTTTCTTTAAGGTGCATCTGCACAGTCGCTTGTTTTCAGCGACAAATAAAGTCATGACGTGTACTATTTGTAATATAGTATGAAATAGTCCAGTAACTATTTTCATAATTAAAGTCTGGCTTGCAATTTTCATCGTAGTGTTCCTATGGTATCACGTTAATCATTAATTTATTGCTAATATAATGTACTTTCCTTTTATATAATAAGTGAATAGTATTAAAAAACACTGATTTCTCGTACGAAAAGTTGAAAAAAAAAAACAAATTACAAATGTAAAATTATGTTTTATGTAAACTACAGATTGTACTACATGCGATGATTGCCCACAAATTACCATACATATGACCGCAAATTGTCTGATGAGCGCCTATTTTGAGTTCGAAGCGAAAAATGTATAAAACGATTTAAATTAAAAACTACTGTTACACAAATAAAATTAAATTATTATATAGAAAGATATATTATGGGTTTTGTATGCCTTAATTCATTAGCAATTTAAAACAAAAAAAGATCCGGCTCGAACGACTAAAATGTTGCGTCAATTACTTTAAAAAAAAAACATACCAAACGAGAGAGACCCTATCGACTTAACTTTTTGCGTGCACTGCACATCAAAAAGTTTGTCGGCACGTTTGTGAGAGTGTCACACTATATCTAATAAGCCGCCAGGAGTCATTGAAAAGATATTGAAAATGAGATATAAAATATTGAATTAAGGCAACCCAACATACATATAAACAAATTCTTTCAACGAAAAATAACTAAATAATTTTAACAATGAAAGCTCAACAATAATCATAGCAGCGAAATCGGTTGAATAACAAATGAAAACCGATAGTTTTTCAAATTCATGTGCTGATATATTATAGATAAAGTAGACACGGTTACAAAGAAATTCCGTGATAAACGATTATGAAAAATAATACAATTAGAATAGTTATGCCCTGCGATGCCAAAACTCGATCAAATTTTACAAAAACAATTATACAGGGCGATTCACTGGTAAATGCGCATACGTTAGGATTAGATCAAGAGGATTCTAAAAAACATATAGGTGTTTATTTTGTTTTTGTTTATTTCTGTATTTGCCCATTACTCACGAACCATATTGTGATTTTTTTTTATACTCCTTATCCGGTAAACTATCTATATCATATAAACATTAATGTTAATCCAAGTTCGGACTAAAAAACTTTAAAATTAAAAAAAATTTAAACTGTATATTTGAAAAGAGCAGAAAAAAACTGAGTAGTCACTTTTCCAGGGTTCGCATTCAATTTTTTTGTTAGTGATTAATTTGATACAAACTAATTGTTTCCGTAACACCACAAAAAAGTAATACACCTGTTGAAAATGCAAAGAAAATTAATTTCATTTCGGAATTAATAAATTTAGTTTTAAAGTAATGAAATTTGTCATTTTAGTGTTTTCTATTAGTTTAACGCCTAAATACAAAACGAATCGTCAGAGGTATACTTAGGATGAAATACGTATTTCAATACATACATATCTATCTTGAAAACGCCCTGTATACTTAACAAAATTATATATATTTTTTTAAATAAAGGAACAAATTTCGGTAGAGTTTTCATTAAAAATTTCGAATAGTCGTGAGCCTTTCGTCGAACGATTTTTTTGTTTTTTTTGTCTTTTTTTAATTGTAAATGTGTTTTTAAAATTTAAACAGCTAGAACGGCACTAATGCAAAACGATTTTAAAAAATGTCGTTTTTCAAAAAGTAATTTCTATATACAGTTCTTTACAAAACTCTACCCTGTATTTATCAGATCAAAATAAGCCTATTTAACAAAACTTGGCTTAGTGAAAATTTGCTTAGTTTAGTTAAAATTTGGAACGTTTACATAGTTTTATAGGCCGGAAAATGTCCGTCTATGGATTGATTTTTGACACAATTTTGATATGATTTTTTCTGGCCCATAAAAATGTGTAAGCGTGCCAAAATTTGTGCAAATTCGTTTGAGCCATTTCAGATTTTTGAGAAAAAAAACTTTCAACATAATGCTATCAATTAGTAAAATGCGATTTTTGACCCAGAAGTCACTTAATTCATATTTGTTAAATAAACCTTCTTTTATCCATTGGCGTAGATTTTTCAAATGTTTAATTATTACAAAATCCAATTTCTCCGCCAATGGATTCATTTTCGTCAGAATTTGTTGTGACATTTTATTGATTTATTTATTCAAACAGAACACATACAGGTAAAATGCCCACTACAACTACATGTGTTACTATGAAAACCAAATTATTATGGAGTGCGTTCGTCACAATTGAGGCATATTCATACTAAACAAAATAACAGAAAATTACCATATTCTAAGCGAATAGTTAAAAGAAAATTAAAGAAAATATTACTTGAATGCAACTTTTACTTACTTACAAATTACATTTTAGGTGAAGGAATCAGCTTTGCGTAATTGTTGTTTCAATCGACGTTTTGATGTAAAAAAGATATCAATGGAATTGCTTTAATTGCTCGAGACATAGCAATATAGGCGAATTTTGAAATTCATTTGTTCTCGCTATAGGAAGATGAAGTAAGTTACGGTGACGGACAGAGTGACGTCTGGCGATTAATTGGAAATGCTGTAATGAGTATGAGAATCCAATAACTCATTTAAAAGCCTCCAAGTAAATGTGACATCACTACATGACCTACGATTTTCCAGACTTAATAAACCAAGACGATCACAAGATTCCACGTAACCAGTTGTAGAAAGTTAATAAATTTACGTTGGTTCCCTCTAAACGATTAACATATATAAGATATTGCGAGTCCAAATTACCGAACAGTAAAATAGTATGCTATATACAAATGCGAAATATAGACTCATTATAGAGTTTATGCCTTGAAAATTGTATTTATTGTATTGTGATGTAAGTGTTATGTATGGTGCCCCAGAAGATCAGTATAAACATGTATAGTATGGTGACGAAACCGTGTGCAATAGTGGATTGGTTCGTCTTAGGAAAGCATTTGCTTCAAGGTTTAGGAAAACCACTAAAACCTAAACATGCCAACCCTTACCCGCCTTAGTATTCATATGTAACAATATTAATTAAGTGTGTAAACATGATAGAAGGTAAATAAGAACATAAAATATAACAGCACAGCCATTGCATGACGACATACAATGTATGATGTTCGTTGAATGAATCCTAACATGCGATATGCTTTATTAGCCAGAAATTCAATATGTTTCTTAAATAATAACTTTGAGTCGAAAATTATACCCTCGATGATACCTAAATTTTTATTTTATCTTCTCATTGTTATTTAAATTGTGATTAAAAAGGACATAACATATGGCCTATAAAACTGTGTAAATTTTAAGAAAATCGCTTAAGCGGTTCAAAATTTATAAAAAAAAAACGATTTCGTAATTGCAACTTCAGGATCGTATTGCACCAAAACTAAGCAAATTTTCACTAAGCTAAGTTTTATTTTGGTTTGAAACATACGTGGTAGAGTTTTATAAAGACATTTTAGGGACATCCTGTATATTTGACTTTGGGAGATATTTGATGTTGGGTATTAAGAAATGTATAAAGTGCATCAGCATCCAAAAATTGTAATTTAAGTGCGTGAGAATTTATTTTAGTAGCTGTATGGTAATAAAAAAAGTCATAAATATTCGAAATAAGTATAAAATTATTACAGGCATAAGATATAACTTCTTGTATTTATGACTGCAAACAAATGCGAACAATGAACTTTTCTGTAAATTTTAAGATAAATGTAGCATTTATGAATAAATTTACCAAGATGTACCTAATGATAACATTATAACCGCTATATGAATAGGAAATGAATTATGCATTTAGATATTAGATTAATGAACAGCTTCAGTCTGTACATTTTAATGTGAAAAAATCTTATAAAAAAAATAAATTAGAATTGTTTGAATTAAAAAATAAAGTTTTTCAGAAGTTTCAAGGGCAGAAAAAAATCCCTTAATATTGGTCGGGATGCGCATCATTAAACAAAAAGCTTTAGGTTTTTGTCGTTACTTGAAAACAAAAATGACTTTATGCTCACTATAACATTTTCTATAAATTTTTATTATAGGTTCAGTCTTCCAAAACTATGTGTGATGTAGGTTCCTATATGGTAAAAACGTCAACGAATTGAGTTGCAAAACGTTACCTTGAACCCAACACTTGCGTTTTTGTTCAGTAAAACACCATTTTCAGTTATAAGGGTCCAGACGTTTTTATCATCTCGCAACCTACACTATTTTTTGCAAAGAAAAAATTGTAGAATTTCAAAAATTTGGAAAAACTGTAAAACCATTACAAAACGCGTTCTCGAATTCTCCGGAAAAACGTTGTGAACATTTTGTAATTTCAGTTTACTCCAAGTAAAAATCCTCGTAATTCAGTAAATTTGAACATTTTCCTTAAACGCTTATTTATAACATCGGGGAACCCAAATTTTGGCGTTTTTAATGGTTTTCGAAGGTTTATAACAATATTACCATGATTTTTCAAAAGTTTCCAAATGACACCTAGGGTGAATTGTGAATTCGAATATTTTTTGTGAATATATTCTTTTGATAAAAGAACGATTTAATTAGCAAGAAATGTTATGGTTTCAAAGAAAATTACTGAAAGCGTAGTGGAAATTGCCAGGAGGCCGATCGGTCGTCCGCTTGTATGTAAACACAATATCTAACAAACCACCGATCCGAGTTTTATTTAATTTGAATGTAGTGTTATTCATAGTACCAAAAATTCGATTTTGCAAATAATTCGGAGCCAAAAGAGCCCTTAACCTACAAAAATTATTAGACTATTCACAAAAATATTAATATTACACACTTTTCCTTCAAATACAAGTTGTTTGTAATTTAATCAACTTTTGTTTAAACTATTTTTGGTAATTATTGATATGACGCGTGACATCAATTGTTTTAAAAATATCTCCAAGAATACTAATTATACAGAAAGACTTTTAGGAACTTTTATTATCTATAACTTTTATTGGAATTTTTTTTCTAAAATGCAAGTTTTATTTTTCAGTTTTTAAAAGTTTGAATTGATAGTCTTAAAAAGTGTTCTAGGAAATGATCGCGCTATGATTTTGACCGCGGTTATGCTTTGTTAACAGGGTATACCTATCGTATCGGTCTTTTTTTATCAAAAAACTTATAACTTTCTATACACTCTGCAACGTTTATTTTATTTTTCGAGCAAATTGTTTTATATTGTACCAGAACGGTGTACTGTACAAATGCTTGTTTTAATAGGTTTCGTCTGTTTTTGCAAAATTGTCCATGCGAGGTCTCCTACAGTTTGTTAATGCAATTTTTCCAAAGTTTCTTAAAGAAAATTCTTTTGATTAAATGCACCGTATACTAACAATAATTTTATTTATGATGATTTCAAGAAATAGTCCGGTAAAGTTGTAGAAATTGAGTAATATTAGCTTAATCGCAGGTATTCTGCAAATACGAACATTTTCCTAGAAATTTCCTCCAAACAATCGGGAACGCGATTTTTTGGGTTTTAATGGGTTTATACTGTTTCCGACAGTTTTCATAAAATAATCGAGATTTTCAGGTTTGTTTGTTATAGAAAATGTTAATGCAAACTTAAACTTACTTTCTCTAATGTTTTTTTTAATTGTTTACTATCGTTTTTAAGTTTTTCTGAAATTTTCCAAAAGTTTTCAAAATCTTTTTAAGATTTAAAAATTTCTTAGGAATGTATTAGGCAAAGTTACTGTTTTTATACTGACCATTATTATATTGCTAGTGTTATGTATGACTGCGAAAATAAATAATAATATTACAAACAAACGTTTCACGCAGAACTAAACTTCGCTCTGATAATAATAAACACCAAAGAAAGTATGGAAAGCAAAAATTAAAAAACGTAATTTATTATTGACCTTAAAATTCGGAAAGTACCTACCGTGAATATAGTTTTTATCTGTTTTTTACCGTTTCCTGAACTAAATGACGCGCGCCCTCGGCTCTATACCTTGTACCAATGCTTGAATGAAGACTAACTAGAAATGCTCGAAAAAGAAAAAAAAGAATGGTTTAAAGAAGTAGGGGAGGGCAGAACCGAGTAGCGAGGCAAGACCGGGTACCAGTATTACGTTTTGAATTTGGCGCGCCATTGACGTCAAACATATGACCACCGGCTGAGCTAACTGAAATTAGTACACCGTTCAAGTTTCGTTTCGATGGTTGTTGCCTGAGAGACTCACGACGAAAAAGGTTTTTTCAAGATACGTGATCTTATTTTACTATATTTTCAATGTTTCTACAAATGGTTTTAAACTTAGTGTAAAAGCAGCCAATGCTTACAATGTTCCCCAATCAACCCTAGAGGATAGAGTAAAAAAAAAAGGTGGATTATCCTTAAAAGAAGCCTCTAGTAAAGGTAGAAGAAATTTAAAATGTGTTTTCTCGATGGAACAGGTAGCAGAATTTGTTGAGTATGTCAAGCACATGGAAAGTCGATTATTTGGTTTAACAACCACTGAATTGAGACGTGTGGCATTTCAACTGGCTAGTAGCAGGCTTAGACTGGCTCAAAGGATTTCTCAAGAGGCATCAGGATCTATCGTTACGCTCTCCAGAGCCCACATCAGCAGCTCGAGCTATGGGTTTTAATCAAATTTCAGTAGGGAAGTTTTTGATCTTTTGATAAGCCTGACTGACAAATACCAATTCCGCCTAACTAGAATTTATAACGTGGATGAAACCGGTCTTACCCCGGTTCCAAAGAGCAATTCTAAGGTGACCCTTGGTAATATAGTTCGTGAATATCTAAACTAGTAATATATTTTTACTGTAATTGCATGAAAGGCCGCAGACAAGTTGGAACATTATCATCAGGAGGCGTGGACAACTGGTAACAACAGTTTTTGCATTCTCAGCTGCAGGTCACTATGTGCCCCCTTTCTTTATTTTATTTTTCCGCGTGTAAGAATAAAGGCTGAATTACTAGATGGGGCGCCCGCTGAAGCAGCAGCCGCTTGTCATCCAAGTGGATGGATGCAGTCAATATCTTTGTTGAGTGGATGGAGCATTTCATCAAGCACGTCAAGCCAAAAAGGAAGACCCAGTTTTGGTAATTTTGGATGGTCATGCTACCCATACCAAGAATCTTGAATTGATCGATCTTGCTCGTCAAAATGGGGTCATACTACTGTGCCTGCCACCCCATTGTACGCACAAGCTACAGCCACTGGACGTAAGTTTTATGGCACCCTTAAGTGCGTTTTATGGCCAGGAAGTGAAAAGCTGGTTGCGAGCTAATCCTGGAAGGGTTGTGACACAATATCAAATCCGATCATTGCTCGGCCTAGCGTACAACAGAGCAGCTACTATTCAAACGGCAGTGTCAGGTTTTAGAAAAACTGGAATCTATCCTGTCAACAGAAATGTTTTCGATGAGTCTGACTTCGCTCCTGCTGAAACCACCGAACGTGAAGATCAAGCAGCAAATAACGATGTTCCTGAGGATATTCCACCTTTACCAGCACCAGAATCGGATACTTCAAGAATTCCTTCTCCTTCACTTCAACCGTCGGAAATCAATGTGGAGCAATTAGTTGAAAGCACAGAACTTGAAGAACGAATGAACGATTTGCGCCCATGCTCAGTGCCCACTTCAAGCAGTCCATCTTCTGTAGCTGGACCCTCTGGAATAAATATAAAGCTTGCCATTCATACTGATGCCACCTCATGCCAAAATCGAAAGATTAGAGAGCATACACCAGAGAGCATTATCGCAAGTGTAAACTCGTCAGAGTGGCCGTATTCAACACTTAAATGTTCCAGCTTTTACAGTACCAGTGCCAGTGTTTGGTGTATCTCCAAAAGATATATTACCTGTACCACATGCTCCTCGCAAAGTAGCCACAGCCTGGCGCACAAGAGGAAAGACGGCGATCTTGACGGATTTGCCGTACAAAAATGAACTTGAACAAAATATTGCAGCCAAAACTAAGCCGATAAGAATTAATCAGGCAAAAAGAAAGGTGGGACTTCAGAAAAGCACTAAAAACAAGAAATCTGTGAAAGCTACAAGATCTGATATTGTAGAAAGATTAGTTCAAGTTCAGAAGACGAGGCTGAAAATTCTCAAGACTCCATCTGCATTTATTGCAAAGATACATACTCTAAAACAATCAGAAATGATGGCTGGATAAAGTGCACCAAAAATGCAATAATTGGGCACATGAAGGGTGCACAGGGTGGCCAGAAGAAGATTTGGACGGCTTTGTGTGCCGTGAATGTGAATGTAATATGGCATGAAACAGGCACCCGGTCGTGCCCGTTCGCAGTACGGTTCTGCCCGCAGTAGGGGCAAAACCGTACAATGCAGTTACTGTTTGTTTATTTTTCAAAAATGTTTTGAAGCACTTAGCATATTCGAACACAGTGTATTTATCCTTTGATAGATCAGAATTACCATTAGTTTAGTTTTGTAAATTAAAGTTAATAGAAACATTTTTACAGTTCATTTTTCTTAGCTACCCGGTTCTGCCCCTCTCCCTAGTTGAAATAAAGTTACAGCTAAAAAAATAAAATGAAATAGTTAAATTAAAAAAAAAGACGGCAATTGGATTCGAACCTGGGTTTTGTGATCAAGTACTACCCAACGACGATTTAATCAACTCGTCCACCAAGGCGTTTTCATAAAATGAACAATACACGATTAATAAATAAAATTCATAAATAATAACTTCTTTTACTGATTTTTCATTAAAAAAGATTTTAACACTCATTATTATCAGTTCTTCTATTTTGTCTGTCTAACAAAGTATGTTGCTGTATTGTGCTCTAATTGTGCCAGAAAAACATAATAATTTTGAATTTAACATAGTAAACGTCTGTGTCAACTTTTCGGGACACACGTTATATGGGATTTATCGTGTAAATACTAGCAAAATGTAATCTAATTGCATGATGTCACCTTTCGTTAATTTCCAGATAATTATACCTTGTAATATAAGTACTGCTATACTAAACATAAAACACTTGTTTAAATAAAATTGAAGAACTCAACAAGCAGATTGAATCAATTCGGAATCTGATCAAAAATTGTAAGTTACTTTAAATTGTCCTAATATACGAGCATTGGTAATAATTACAATAAATTGAAGTGATTGATGAAACAGCTAACAAATTTAAAAATGACTAACTTTACTAACAAGAAGGCATGTGGCATTTTTTCTGACACCGTAATTTCAAGCAAAAATCAAGATGAGTCAATTTGAGAGTCTGTAATTTAAATTATCATTAAAAATGTATTGTTCGTATCGTTATTATTATCGTTTACTATCTTAAAATCTGCTACAAAATTGACAAACAGTATCTACAATTTTATAAATGCAATGTAAAGGGTGGTCATCATTGTTTTCGTCTTGGGTCAAGTAATAATCGTTGTTTTGTATTTAGTAAATGACCTACTGTTTAACAAGTGATAGCAGACAATACATATCATTTAGTGATAAGATTGCGATACAATCGCATAAGCACACATGATTGGTACTTTTTTAGTGCATTATTTATTGTTTAAAAATAACTTTAGCTTACTTAGAACCAAGCACCAAAGATCAAAGAACAATTTCCAAACCTTGAATATGCAAAACGTACTTCTTATAGCTACCATGCAATTATTGTACAATCAACAACTTAGTGATTAAGGTAAAATTGTTTGCAAGTAATAAATAAAACACATTATAATTACAAACTAACAATCACGTATAGTAAGTATACAGGATACTACAATAACGAATAATGCGAATATATTTATCCATATATTTAGGTACTCACTCCATTAATTAAACAAACAAAAATATGTATATATGTATTTCATTAATGATTTCGAAATTTCAGGTTCATTACGATACTATACGTTTATTAATTACCTGAACTTTCCAATATTTTCTACGATTCCATTAGTGGGTATCTAACTTAACCCAAAGTCGTAATAAAGCAAACAAGATTTTGATAGACGGTTATGAAAAGAAAAAAAATAAATTCACTATTATTTGTCAATAAACATTTTTTAGAAGTATAACCCGTTTTGTGGAACAACCGACCAAACAATATTATTGAAAACAGGAGGATGCAACTAAGCAATAATTAAAAGATTATAGGTATATATTTGCAGCTTCAATTTGAATCATAAATTTATAAAATAACCGGGTTTTTTTTATACTATTTATTCTATGTCGTTGGTATTTACTCTAAATTTGTTTTAAAAATAAGGATTACAATACGAATAAATAAATAAATAAATAAAATAAGGATCAAAGATTTGAGTGACTGTTGTAATATTTAGGGATAGATACACTCAGTAGCTTTGATTATTGAAATTATACTATAATCCCCGATAATCCCTAAAACAGTGTGGAAAGAAGTTCTCTTTCGGTATCGTCTACAATACGGAAACGAAGCTATAAAAACTGCGAAATACAAAACTGTTTGAAAATTAATCGATTTTATGCAAAATTTGGCAAAAAGTCACTAAAATTTTATCCATTTAAAGGGTTCCATATCACAACTCCCAATTTTCATAAGTTATGGGTGAAAAGCAAGGTTGCCAAACTGCTATAAATGCAGGCGTTGTGATATACACTGATTGGGGGTTATGACAAAATTGGGCGTTATGAAAAAGCAACGTAGTTGCGAGTTGTGACAACATGCACAATTTGGGAGTTATGATCAATTCTTGAGTTGGGCGTTGTGAAAATTGGGTGTTGCGATAATTTGGATACGGCAGCTCTTCGGGGTTCAGGGTTGTTATGACACTCCAATTCTTTTCTAATAAATTTTATGGACGCCACTCGGTCGTAGTTATAATAAAAGTAATAAAATGCAAGACCGAGATTGCATAGAGTTGAAAGGATGTATTTCAAATTAAACTTATAAAAACACAAAAAATTTGTCCACCACCATCAAATTTATGTACTGCACTCACTGTTATACCGTTTATAGATTTAAGTACATCACCCGGTAAATTGTACGCCAATCTTTGGTCTTTGAATAGTTCTCTCGCTTGATTGATCAAATTGATTCGGATCGTTTCATATACTTTCATAAAGGAACCTAAAATTGGTTATTCATTTAAAGAATCTGTTTTGAAAATGTGACTTATTGAACTATAATTACCTTCTATAAGGTTCCTTTTAAACAAATTTCCTGTCCGGCAATCCGTGACAATTAAATATAATAATTTTAATATTGCGATCAGATCCGCGCTCATCGCGTATAAGCTTCGTAATGGCAATTTACGGTGTTCCTTAGCGCAACTGATAAAATGTAGGTACCGGTTTACAAACAGCGAAAAATTAAAAACATTTTCGTATTTAAAATGTTACAATACCCCCTTCAAAAAATATATATATATAAATATATAAATAATATATAAATAAAAAATGAATCTCAAATTTAAATTTAATGCAAAAAAAACAGTACGTAAGTAGTGGTGAGTAGTATCTAACGTGTACTATCCGTCCTACAATAAGGAGTCAGTATTTAGTGAGTCATAATCGGTAACGGTCAAAATTAGTAGCAGTCATAATTGTTAATAGTCTTCACCACCCCAACGCCTCAAAAAATTATGTTAATTAACGTAAATAAACTGTTATTAAAAATTATGAAACAGAAACTTCTGAATTTGAACCAAAATATTCTTTAAAATCTTTTACATGCCAGCGTCCGCAATCGGTTCCATCCATAGTTTCCAGATTATACACTACATCTGAAATTTTTTCCTTTTATTCTACATAAAACATATTTTGGAGCCAATTTTGCAGAAAACTGCTTCGTAGCGTCCGAAAGAATTTTATTTCGACGCCATACTCTGTCTCCTACACGAAACTTTACATCCCTTTTCCTAAGGTTATAAGTTTTTTGTATTACGTTCATAGGCGACCCTTAACTTATTTTGAATCTTGTTATAAACATTCGACAACCCTTTAATACCTTCTACATATTTTCCTATATCTTCCACGTTATAGCTAATTCTGTCATCCACTTTGTACTCTCCATAATAATCTCCGAAATTGGCACGTACCTTCCAAAATTACAAACATTGGGCTATATTTTGTGACTTCATGTTTTGCCGCATTTATAGCAAATTGTATCTTCTTTATTTCTTTGTCCCAACCCTTATGATTGTTGTCTGAAATATAGCTACGTATTACTGTTCCTACAGTTCTATTGGTTCTTTCCACAAAATCGCAATGAGGAGCATAACGCGGAGTAAACCATATTTTTGAATTTTATACTGTTTCACACAAATTTCTAAATTCATTACCTGCAAATTGCGTTCCATTATCACAGATTATATATTTAGGTACGCCATATACTAAGAAAACATCATTCTCCATATGTTTCATTATTTCTGACGCTGTTGCTTTACGTAATGGAAATAACAGCGTATATTTTGAAAACCAATCACCTACCACAAGTAAATAAGTAAATCCTTTGTTTGATCTCGGTAATGGTCCTATTAAATCGACAGCGATCATTTCGAAAGGATAAGTAGCTTTCCGTTGCGAACCCATTTTGCCAATTTGTGGTAAACCTGGAATTTTTTGAGAAGCACATACAAGACATTTACGAACGTAACTCAGAACATCAACATTCATCTTTGGCCAATAATAAACGTCCCTAATACGACCAAGAGTTTTATGAAAACCAAAATGTCCGCTAGTTGGAGGACAATGAAAATCTTCTATAACCATACGTCTTCTGTTTTTAGGTACCAATTCCTTCCATTCACAAAGGTTTGACTGTACAAAAGATTTTGTAGGAATAAATTTGTATAGCTTACCATTTTCTGTTCGCCATTGCGGGTACTTATCCGGAGATTCTGATACTTTAAATTTCAACGTATTGTACCATTGATCTTTAGTATCACCACTGTTGTTATTATCTGTAATTTCAATTATTTCATTATTTGGTACTGCTCTAGATAATGCATCGGGAACTACATTATGCTTCCCCTTTCGGTGAATTAAGTTAAAAGTGTGTTGTCGCAAACGCACGGCCCAACGTGCTAATTTTCCTGTAGGATTTTTAATGTTATTTAACCACAGCAAACTGTAATGATCCGTTATTACATCAAAAACAGCTCCTTCTACGTAGGGGCGAAATTTCTCAATACAAAAAATTACGGCCAAACATTCTTTCTCAGTTACTGTGTAATTACGTTCCACACGAGAAAGCGCTCTACTAGCATATGCTATAACTTTTTCTCCATCGTCAATTATTTGAGTTAATATACCCCCTAAACCGGTGTCGCAAGCATCACACTGTATCGTGAATCGTTTACTAAAATCGGGCTGAGATAATACAGGGGCGGATGTTAACGCTTCTTTACTTTTTAAAAAGCCGATTCAGCTTTGTCTGTCCAAATTATTCTTTCCTTTTTCTTTTACCCTTTAGTAAATCGTTAAGAGGAGAAATTAACGTGGAAAAATTATTGATGAAGCGACGGTACCATCCACAAAGGCCGAGAAACCTTTTAATTTCAGTAGATGTTTTTGGTCGAGAGTAATTGATCATTGCCGAAACTTTTTCTGGATCTGTTCTCAAACAGTTATCTCCAACAATAAATCCTAAAAATTTTAAAGAGGTTCTAAAGAATTGGCATTTTACGATATTGATTGTTAAATTAGCGTCTTTCAACTTATCAAAACCTTACGCAAAATCTGAATGTGCTCTTCAAACGTGCTCGAAACCATTAAAAATCATCAATATACGGAAAGACGCAACCCTCAAACTCTGGACCAAAATTGAATCTACTAGACGCTGTTGCGCCTGAGCTGCATTAGTTAAGCCGAATGGTAAAACAGTAAATTGGAACAATCCACGACCAGCCACTAAAAGCGGTTTTTCTTTAGAAGACTCGTCTAACTCTATTTGCCAAAAACTACTGCGTAGATCTATAGATGAAATATATTTAGCTCCCCTAAGCATATTTAGTATCCTGTCAATGTTAGGCAGTGGGTAACTGTCGTGACGGGTAATAGAATTAAGTTTACGTCCATCAAAACAAAATCGGTAATCGCCATTATTTTTCTTAACCAACAAGACTGGACTACAATATGGACTTATGGACGGTTCGACTACACCTAAAGATAACATTCTATCTAACTCTTTATTTAAAATTTCTAACATATAAGGCGACATGACGTATTGTTTTTGCTTAAAAGGTTTTGAATCCCCAACATCTATGTTGTATTTCATCTTGTTAGTTCTACCCAATCTTGAATCATCCGCAATTTCTTTGAAAATATTTACAACTTCATTGGCTAATTTTTGTTGTTCGAGATTTAATTGACTAAGTTCATTCGTGTCATTATTTTCACTCATACTACAAATCCAATTACTATCCTTGAAAAGAATGTTCTGATTTTGAATTTCCCAACTATTCGATTTAAAATCAAGTTTAATTTGAAATTTGCGACAGAAATCACTTCCAAAAATGATTACGTGATTTAAGGACGGAACGACTAAAGCTTTAATAACGTGAAATTTATTTCCTACGTAAATTGGTAAATCAACTACACCTGAAACTTTTGTTTTACACCGTCTGCAGTAAATACATACCGTTGAGACGTATTACTCGGAAACATTTTTTAACAATTTCAACAGATTCAAACCACTACCGCCAATTATTGTGGTTGTTGCACCACTATCTAAGAGTCCATAAAGGGTTTTATCAAATAATTGCACTGATATGTAGGGTCTATTATCATTATCCTTTTCTAAAATTACTGGAGCTACATTATGTACATAATTTTTATAAAAATTTCTAATCTTAATTAACCAATTATTCCAATCTTTTTATCTACAGAATATTTACAATTATATAAAACGCTTGCTTTAGGCCGCAAAGTTAAGGAAGCATCGTACCGGCCGTATACACGCTTCCTTTCACTCAGTTTTTGAATCTGAACAATTTGGACATGTTTTGATGATTACATTGGCCTTACCACATCTGTGACAAAATTTGTTTGGTTTTGCCCAACAAGATCGAAACGTATGATTAGGTAGCTGGCAATTCCAACAACGAATATCAGAGCGTTCAGAAGATGCATTCGAAAAAACCTTAGTTTTAACATTTTCAACCTTATTAATCGAAGCACAATTATCATTAAAACGAGATTTATCCCTATCACAAGAAAGTGGATGTAAACTCTCAAGATATGCTAATTCTGGTTCAAGAAATGTAGAAAACTTCCGTTGTTTATCTTCATTTGTTGATTTCATTTTTAAGAAATTGGCATTTTCTAATTTTTCACAACACTCAACTAATTGATCCATAGTTTCAATTTCAGTTAATGCTAATTGACTAACATAATTTGGTAGTAAATTTTGTCTAACATATTTAATTTTTGTCGTTTCTGCGGGTGGTCTTTCTAATCGGTTAAATAAGGTTTCCATTACTGCGATAAAAATGGTTGTACTTTCGGTTTTGCCTTGTTTGCGCGATTTTAAGTCATGCCAAATTTCTTCTTCAAAGTCGGGAGGCAAAAATTTTTCTTAAGCAAAGCTACTAACTCATCCCAGTCTGCTACTTTAATTTTTATGGTTTTAAACCACATGAATGCCCTACCATCAAATAAATCCGCGGCCGATAAAAATAATTCCTCATTTGAAACTTTTCGCGATTTAGCATACTCAGAAACTTTTTCTAAAAATGGGTGCAATAATTTTGGGTCCCCGTTAAATTTAACATTCCATTTACACACAGGTATAGATTTGGCAGGTATTTGTATTGTATGTACTTGGGGTGGGTTAATTGCAAGTGCATTAAAACTGTTGGCGTTGTCGGGCATAGAATTTGAACATTTAGAAATTTTCTCTTCTAAGTCGGCTTCCAAAATTAAGCACGTCGCATGAGATTCATTTTTAAATTTAAGTACTTCTTCTGCATTTCTTGATTTTCCGGGATCCTAATTCGTTTAATTCTACCCTCTAAATGTATTAATCGCGAGCTAGCTCTTTTATAAACCGAATCAGATGCGCTACCTTCAAAATCAATTATTAAGGACGCGATAGATTCTAAAGAGAAATTAATAGCTTCTCTTTCTGTTACAAAATCGTAACTAGGATCTACATGAATTATATTCCTAAGCCTATCTTTAGTTAAAAGTTTACCCAAAATTTTGCGTTTTCGTCATGCGGACGATCAGTGACACAACCCCTTATCCGAAGTTCATAGTTCAATTCGTCTTGCAACAAATGCACGGGTTTGAAAGAATCTTCCATTTTAGGAACCAATACTGAACCATAAAATTTAATCCGATTAAATCGTTACTAATAGATTTACTGATTCTACTCGATATTTAGAATATGCTAAACTCGATGTACAAAAAAATTATTCATAAGAAATTGATGGCGTACAATTAACAATGTGAAAGATATAACATTATTGAAAACGCATTAATACATTTGACTTATACCTACAGTTAAAATTTATATATAAATACCTACATTTAAATTTTTCAACAACCAAATAATCAAACACAAGAATTTTTGCAAATATAGATAACAATACAACGCAAACAAACACGTAAAATTGAAAAGTTCGGAGGTCAATCGCGCTTCACGATATTGGGCGCCATTTTGTAATCACTTTTTGTTTTTTTGCAGCGATAATTTGGATACGGCAGCTCTTCGGGGTTCAGGGTTGTTATGACACTCCAATTCTTTTCTAATAAATTTTATGGACGCCACTCGGTCGTAGTTATAATAAAAGTAATAAAATGCAAGACCGAGATTGCATAGAGTTGAAAGGATGTATTTCAAATTAAACTTATAAAAAACACAAAAAATTTGTCCACCACCATCAAATTTATGTACTGCACTCACTGTTATACCGTTTATAGATTTAAGTACATCACCCGGTAAATTGTACGCCAATCTTTGGTCTTTGAATAGTTCTCTCGCTTGATTGATCAAATTGATTCGGATCGTTTCATATACTCTTCAAAGGAACCTTCTATAAGGTTCCTTTTAAACAAATTTCCTGTCCGGCAATCCGTGACAATTAAATATAATAATTTTAATATTGCGATCAGATCCGCGCTCATCGCGTATAAGCTTCGTAATGGCAATTTACGGTGTTCCTTAGCGCAACTGATAAAATGTAGGTACCGGTTTACAAACAGCGAAAAATTAAAAACATTTTCGTATTTAAAATGTTACAAAGTACAAAAATTGAAACACACGTTTACTTTTGCTGTAAACAAAATGTTTCTACGAACACTGCTTAAAAATCAGATCATCGAATCCGCCTTGGATGCACAATTAAGCAACCACGTCACTGAAATTTTGTTTGATTGAAGCATGCAGAGAACTGATCATGGTTATCATTTAAAGTAATACAATTGATTAAATGGTAATACAATTAGCAGTTCGTTTTATTGTAGAATAATTGTTTGTAACTGCTTAAATTTTTAAACAAAACTTGGCAAACACGTCAATAAAGTTTCCTCAACTTTTTACTGAATCGTGTACTAGTAATTTACAAAACAAGTGAGGTTAGATGGTTTTAACGTTACGAGAGAATAGTTTGAAGAACGAGCGTTGTAGAATTATTTAAAATGATGCAAAATGTAATGAGCATAACTATTTATTTATTGTTGTTAATTAATTTTTTTAAATTTCTAGAAAACTTTTCTGTTGTTGGCATTTCTCATTAGTGTAGGGATAAAATAAAGGAATCAACAATCGAATGTACTACATTTGAAGTAAAAATTAAAGCACTCATTTTTTGGATTAAAAAGTGTTAATAGGAATCAAACTAAAGTGGCATTTATAAAAATTAGACCTATGTGAAGTTAACCATAGATTCCAGCCATAGATTTTCGTCTCCGTTTATGTACATAAAAATAAATTGAGAGTATTGAAAACAAATAAACCGTTCAATAATGTTACTAAATAATAAAAATTATCTATATTTATCAACATTTTTGTTTAAAAATTTTTTTAAACAAATTAACACATAAAATCATTTACTCGAATTTTCGAAATGACTGACGTTTCTGATTTTCTGCAAATTAATATACATACAGATTAAAACATTATTAAATATCATATAAAAAATTAGAGCGAGGAGATTTCGTTAATTAAAAATAATTGAATTCAAAGTTGGCGTTGAACGCAGCGCGGTGAATAACGCGCGACACTAGATAAAGTTTTTTTTGAAATGACGTGGGTTTCTGATTTTTCTGCAAATTAACATACATACAGATTAAACATTAATAAATAACATATCAAATAATTAGAGTGAGGATATTAAGTTAATTAAAATGCGCATTGGATTCAAAGTTGGCGTTGAGACGGGCGCCGTGAATAACGGCGACACTAGATTGAAGTCGTTTTTTTAGAAATGACGTGCGTTTCTGATTTTTCTGCAAATTGATATACATACAGATTAAACATTAATAAATAACATAACAAAAAATTAGGTGAGGATATTAGTTAAGTTAATTAAAAATAATTGGATTCAAAGTTGGCGTTGAACGCAGCGCCGTGAATAAAGGTGACACGTATCTGATTAATTGACATACATACAGATTAAACATTAATAAATAACATATCAAAAAATTAGAGTGAGGATTGTTTTTTAGAAATGACGTGCGTTTCTGATGTGGTTTAAGTCTGGCAGAATGAAATGAAGTATTCAGTAACTTACGATAATTTTCTTTTTGATAATAGTTAGTACAAGTAATGTTTTTATGGATATTATCACAATTAAATAATATCAAAGATAATTTGTGTATGATGGGATGATTAGATTTTAAGTTTTTCAATTGCCACCATGTAATGTTATGTATGTGCAAAAAATTTAATATAACACTAATAATGTGATCCTGTTCCGCCATTAGTAAATACTATTCAAGTACTGACTTACAGAGTGAAATGAATTAAAAAAATGCAGAATAAACACAGTGAACACAAATTGCACTAACTTCAAACAAACTTGTTGAGTATTAATAATTATTTGAAAAACACAAAGGTAAATGCTTATGCAAACTATCATTTACCAATGAATTACTAGTTATTAATAAGTCTAATCTAATACACCACGTGCCTACCCTTCCAATGATTTCAAAATTTTCGTTTTCTATTCAATTCCAGAGTTTACAGAAATTCAAATTAAATAGTACTTAAAATAAATACCAAATTCGTGCTTATTCTAATTAAAGCTTTCTGTAGAATACAGTATTGTATAGAGCCAGTTGTATAAGCCTTGGTTCAACTCAACCGTAGATTAAATATAATAGTATCACCATGGCAACCATTGTCTTTAACCCACGTTTGAGCTTAACTGAGGATTAAACAACTGGCCCTTAAAAAACGCAATAGTAGTAAATGCCGGTCATAATTGACAATAATCCCTTCTATTGTTGCTAATTGTTATAGTTGAAATTAGATTCTAACATTAGAATGAACAATCGTCAGGTTTAGTTGTAATCATTACTGAAGAATAGTTGTAAATTATTAGAATGGTATGCCAATTTGCAGAAAAATCAGAAACGCACGTCATTTCTAAAAAACGACTTTAATCTAGTGTTCCCTTATTCACCGCGCTGCGTTCAACGGCAACCTTTGAATCCAATTATTTTTAATTAACTTATCTCACTTCTCAGAATTTTTGATATGATGTTACTAATGTTTAATCTGTATGTATGCCAATTTGCAAAAAAATCAGAAACGCGTCATTTCTAAAAAACGCCTTTAATCTAGTGTCGCTGGGTTATTCACCGTGCTGCGTTTAACGCTAACTTGAATCTCAATTATTTTTAATTAACTAAATATCCTCACTCTAATTTTTTTGATATGTTATTTATTAATGTTTAATCTGTACGTATGTCAATTTGCAGAAAATCAGAAACGCACGTCATTTCTAAAAACGCTTTTAATCTAGTGTCGCCGTTATTCAACGCCTGCGTTCAACGCCAACTTTGAATCAATATTTTAATTAACCGAGATCCTCTCCAATTTTTTATAATATGGTTTACTAATGTTCAATCTGTATGTATGCCAATTTATTTCTGAAAAAAAAAAACTTTTTTCAAAAAACGACTTTTTAATCTAGTGTCGCCGTTATTCACCACGCTGCGTTCAACTTTGAATCCAATTATTTTTAATTAACTTCAAATATCCTCACTCTAATTTTTTGATATGTTATTTATTAATGTTTAATCTGTACGTATGTCAATTTGCAGAAAAATCAGAAACGCACGTCATTTCTATAAAACGCCTTTAATCTAGTGTCGCTGTTATTCACCGCGGTGCGTTCAACGCCAACTTTGAATCCAATTATTTTAATTAACGAATATCCCACTCCAATTTTTGATATGATATTTACTAATGTTTAATCTGTATGTATACCATTTCAGAAAACCCACGCACGTCATATCTAAAAAACGCCCTTTAATCTAGTGTCGCCTTTATTCGCTCGCGCAGCGTTCAACGTCAACTTTGAATCTAATTATTTTTAATTAACCTAATATCCTCCTCTAATTTTTTGTATGATATTTACTAATGCTTAATCTGTACGTATGTCAATTTGCAGAAAAATCAGAAACGCACGTCATTTCTAAAAACGCCTTAATAATCTAGTGTCGCCCTTATTCACCGCGCAGCGTTCAACGCCAACTTTGAATCCAATTATTTTTAATTAACGAAATATCCTCACTCAATTTTTTTGATATGGTATTTACTAATGTTTAATCTGTATGTATGCCAATTTGCAGAAAAATCAGAAACGCACGTCATTTCTAAAAACGCCTTTAATCTAGTGTCGCCGTTATTCACCACGCTGCGTTCAACGCCAACTTTGAATCCAATTATTTTTAATTAACGAAATATCCTCACTCTAATTTTTTGATATGTTATTTATTAATGTTTAATCTGTATGTATGTCAATTTGCAGAAAAATCAGAAACGCACGTCATTTCTAAAAAACGCCTTTAATCTAGTGTCGCCGTTATTCACCGCGCTGCGTTCAACGCCAACTTTGAATCCAATTATTTTTAATTAACGAAATATCCTCACTCTAATTTTTTTTGATATGATATTTACTAATGTTTAATCTGTATGTATGCCAATTTGCAGAAAAATCAGAAACGCACGTCATTTCTAAAAACGCCTTTAATCTAGTGTCGCCGTTATTCACCGCGCTGCGTTCAACGCCAACTTTGAATCAATTATTTTTACATTAACGAAATATCCTCACTCTAATTTTTTGATATGTTATTTATTAATGTTTAATCTGTACGTATGTCAATTTGCAGAAAAATCAGAAACGCACGTCATTTCTAAAAAACGCCTTTAATCTAGTGTCGCCGTTATTCACCGCCCTGCGTTCAACGCCAACTTTGAATCCAATTATTTTTAATTAACTAAATATCCTTACTCTAATTTTTTGATATGTTATTTATTAATGTTTAATCTGTACGTATGTCAATTTGCAGAAAAATCAGAAACGCACGTCATTTCTAAAAAACGCCTTTAATCTAGTGTCGCCCTTATTCACCGCCCTGCGTTCAACGGCAACTTTGAATCCAATTATTTTTAATTAACGAAATATCTCACTCCAATTTTTTGATATGGTATTTACTATTGTTTAATCTGTATGTATGCCAATTTGCAGAAAAATCAGAAACGCACGTCATTTCTAAAAAACGCCTTTAATCTAGTGTCGCCGTTATTCACCGCGCTGCGTTCAACGCCAACTTTGAATCTAATTATTTTTAATTAACGAAATATCCTCCACTCTAATTTTTGATATGATATTTACTAATGTTTAATCTGTATCGTATGTCAATTTGCAGAAAAATCAGAAACGCACGTCATTTCTAAAAACGCCTTTAATCTAGTGTCGCCGTTATTCACCGCGCTGCGTTCAACGCCAACTTTGAATCCAATTATTTTTAATTAACGAAATATCCTCACTCTAATTTTTTTGATATGTTATTTATTAATGTTTAATCTGTATGTATGCCAATTTGCAGAAAAATCAGAAACGCACGTCATTTCTAAAAAACGCCTTTAATCTAGTGTCGCCGTTATTCACCGCGCTGCGTTCAACGCCAACTTTGAATCAATTATTTTTAATTAACCGAAATATCCTCACTCTAATTTTTGATATGTTATTTATTAATGTTTAATCTGTACGTATGTCAATTTGCAGAAAAATCAGAAACGCACGTCATTTTTAAAAAACGCCTTTAATTTAGTGTCGCCGTTATTCACCGCGCTGCGTTCAACGCCAACTTTGAATCCAATTATTTTTAATTAACGAAATATCCTTACTCTAATTTTTTGATATGTTATTTACTAATGTTTAATCTGTATGTATGTCAATTTGCAGAAAAATCAGAAACGCACGTCATTTCTAAAAACGCCTTTAATCTAGTGTCGCCGCTTATTCACCGCGCTGCGTTCAACGCCAACTTTGAATCAATTATTTTTAATTAACGAAATATCCTCACTCTAATTTTTGATATGATATTTACTAATGTTTAATCTGTATGTACGCCAATTTGCAGAATAATCAGAAACGCACGTCATTTCTAAAAAACGCCTTTAATCTAGTGTCGCCGTTATTCACCGCGCTGCGTTCAACGCCAACTTTGAATCCAATTATTTTTAATTAACGAAATATCCTCACTCTAATTTTTTGATATGATATTTACTAATGTTTAATCTGTATGTATGCCAATTTGCAGAAAAATCAGAAACGCACGTCATTTCTAAAAACGCCTTTAATCTAGTGTCGCCGTTATTCACCGCGCTGCGTTCAACGCCAACTTTGAATCCAATTATTTTTAATTAACGAAATATCCTCACTCTAATTTTTTGATATGTTATTTATTAATGTTTAATCTGTACGTATGTCAATTTGCAGAAAAATCAGAAACGCACGTCATTTCTAAAAAACGCCTTTAATTTAGTGTCGCCGTTATTCACCGCGCTGCGTTCAACGCCAACTTTGAATCCAATTATTTTTAATTAACGAAATATCCTCACTCCAATTTTTTGATATGATATTTACTAATGTTTAATCTGTATGTATGCCAATTTGCAGAAAAATCAGAAACGCACGTCATTTCTAAAAACGCCTTTAATCTAGTGTCGCCGTTATTCACCGCGCTGCGTTCAACGCCAACTTTGAATCCAATTATTTTTAATTAACGAAATATCCTCACTCTAATTTTTTGATATGTTATTTACTAATGTTTAATCTGTATGTATGCCAATTTGCAGAAAATTCAGAAACGCACGTCATTTCTAAAAACGCTTTTAATCTAGTGTCGCCGTTATTCACCGCGCTGCGTTCAACGCCAACTTTGAATCCAATTATTTTTAATTAACGAAATATCCTCACTCTAATTTTTTGACATGATGTTTACTAATGTTTAATCTGTATGTATGCCAATTTGCAGAAAAATCAGAAACGCACGTCATTTCTAAAAAACGTCTTTAATCTAGTGTCGCCGTTATTCACCGCGCTGCGTTCAACGCCAACTTTGAATCCAATTATTTTTAATTAACGAAATATCCTCACTCTAATTTTTTGATATGATATTTACTAATGTTTAATCTGTATGTATGCCAATTTGCAGAAAAATCAGAAACGCACGTCATTTCTAAAAAACGCCTCTAATTTAGTGTCGCCGTTATTCACCGCGCTGCGTTCAACGCCAACTTTGAATCCAATTATTTTTAATTAACGAAATATCCTCACTCTAATTTTTTGATATGATATTTACTAATGTTTAATCTGTATGTATGCCCAATTTGCAGAAAAATCAGAAACGCACGTCATTTCTAAAAAACGCCTTTAATCTAGTGTCGCCGTTATTCACCGCGCTGCGTTCAACGCCAACTTTGAATCTAATTATTTTTAATTAACGAAATATCCTCACTCTAATTTTTTGATATGATATTTACTAATGTTTAATCTGTATGTATGCCAATTTGCAGAAAAATCAGAAACGCACGTCATTTCTAAAAACGCCTTTAATCTAGTGTCGCCGTTATTCACCGCGCTGCGTTCAACGCCAACTTTGAATCCAATTATTTTTAATTAACGAAATATCCTCACTCTAATTTTTTGATATGATATTTACTAATGTTTAATCTGTATGTATGCCAATTTGCAGAAAAATCAGAAACGCACGTCATTTCTAAAAAACGCCTTTAATCTAGTGTCGCCGTTATTCACCGCGCTGCGTTGAACGCCAACTTTGAATCAATTATTTTTAATTAACGAAATATCCTCACTCTAATTTTTTGATATGATGTTTACTAATGTTTAATCTGTATGTATGCCAATTTGCAGAAAAATCAGAAACGCACGTCATTTCTAAAAAACGCCTTTAATCTAGTGTCGCCGTTATTCACCGCGCTGCGTTCAACGCCAACTTTGAATCCAATTATTTTTAATTAACGAAATATCCTCACTCTAATTTTTTGATATGATATTTACTAATGTTTAATCTGTATGTATGCCAATTTGCAGAAAAATCAGAAACGCACGTCATTTCTAAAAACGCCTTTAATCTAGTGTCGCCGTTATTCACCGCGCTGCGTTCAACGCCAACTTTGAATCAATTATTTTTAATTAACGAAATATCCTCACTCTAATTTTTTGATATGATATTTATTAATGTTTAATCTGTATGTATGCCAATTTGCAGAAAAATCAGAAACGCACGTCATTTCTATAAAACGTCTTTAATCTAGTGTCGCCGTTATTCACCGCGCTGCGTTCAACGCCAACTTTGAATCCAATTATTTTAATTAACGAAATATCTCACACTCAATTTTTGATATGATATTTACTAATGTTTAATCTGTATGTATGCCAATTTGCAGAAAAATCAGAAACGCACGTCATTTCTAAAAAACGCCTTTAATCTAGTGTCGCCGTTATTCACCGCGCTGCGTTCAACGCCAACTTTGAATCCAATTATTTTTAATTAACGAAATATCCTCACTCTAATTTTTGATATGTTATTTACTAATGTTTAATCTGTACGTATGCCAATTTGCAGAAAAATCAGAAACGCACGTCATTTCTAAAAACGCCTTTAATCTAGTGTCGCCGTTATTCACCGCGCTGCGTTCAACGCCAACTTTGAATCCAATTATTTTTAATTAACGAAATATCCTCACTCTAATTTTTGATATGATATTTACTAATGTTTAATTTGTACGTATGTCAATTTGCAGAAAAATCAGAAACGCACGTCATTTCTAAAAACGCCTTTAATCTAGTGTCGCCCTTATTCACCTCGCTGCGTTCAACGCCAACTTTGAATCAATTATTTTTAATTAACGAAATATCCTCACTCTAATTTTTTGATATGATATTTACTAATGTTTAATCTGTATGTATGCCAATTTGCAGAAAAATCAGAAACGCACGTCATTTCTAAAAACGCCTTTAATCTAGTGTCGCCGTTATTCACCGCGCTGCGTTCAACGCCAACTTTGAATCTAATTATTTTTAATTAACGAAATATCCTCACTCTAATTTTTTGATATGATATTTACTAATGTTTAATCTGTATGTATGCCAATTTGCAGAAAAATCAGAAACGCACGTCATTTCTAAAAACGCCTTTAATCTAGTGTCGCCGTTATTCACCGCGCTGCGTTCAACGGCAACTTTGAATCAATTATTTTTAATTAACGAAATATCCTCACTCTAATTTTTGATATGATATTTACTAATGTTTAATCTGTATGTATGCCAATTTGCAGAAAAATCAGAAACGCACGTCATTTCTAAAAAACGCCTTTAATCTAGTGTCGCCGTTATTCACCGCGCTGCGTTCAACGCCAACTTTGAATCTAATTATTTTTAATTAACGAAATATCCTCACTCTAATTTTTTGATATGATATTTACTAATGTTTAATCTGTACGTATGCCAATTTGCAGAAAAATCAGAAACGCACGTCATTTCTAAAAAACGCCTTTAATTTAGTGTCGCCGTTATTCACCGCGCTGCGTTCAACGCCAACTTTGAATCCAATTATTTTTAATTAACGAAATATCCTCACTCTAATTTTTGATATGTTATTTACTAATGTTTAATCTGTATGTATGCCAATTTGCAGAAAAATCAGAAACGCACGTCATTTCTAAAAAACGCCTTTAATCTAGTGTCGCCCTTATTCACCGCGCTGCGTTCAACGCCAACTTTGAATCCAATTATTTTTAATTAACGAAATATCCTCACTCTAATTTTTTGATATGATATTTACTAATGTTTAATCTGTATGTATGCCAATTTGCAGAAAAATCAGAAACGCACGTCATTTCTAAAAACGCCTTTAATCTAGTGTCGCCGTTATTCACCGCCCTGCGTTCAACGCCAACTTTGAATCTAATTATTTTTAATTAACGAAATATCCTCACTCTAATTTTTGATATGATATTTACTAATGTTTAATCTGTACGTATGCCAATTTGCAGAAAAATCAGAAACGCACGTCATTTCTAAAAAACGCCTTTAATCTAGTGTCGCCGTTATTCACCGCGCTGCGTTCAACGCCAACTTTGAATCTAATTATTTTTAATTAACGAAATATCCTCACTCTAATTTTTTGATATGTTATTCTACTAATGTTTAATCTGTATGTATGCCAATTTGCAGAAAAATCAGAAACGCACGTCATTTCAAAAAAACGCCTTTAATTTAGTGTCGCCGTTATTCACCGCGCTGCGTTCAACGCCAACTTTGAATCCAATTATTTTTAATTAACGTAATATCCTCACTCTAATTTTTGATATGTTATTTACTAATGTTTAATCTGTACGTAAGTCAATTTGCAGAAAAATCAAAAACCCACGTCATTTCTAAAAACGCCTTTAATCTAGTGTCGCCGTTATTCACCGCGCTGCGTTCAACGCCAACTTTGAATTCAATTATTTTTAATTAACGAAATATCCTCACTCCAATTTTTTGATATGATATTTACTAATGTTTAATCTGTATGTATGCCAATTTGCAGAAAAATCAGAAACGCACATCATTTCGAAAATTCGAAAATTTTTATTATTTTGTAACATTATTGAACGGTTTATTTGTTTTCAATACTCTCAATTTATTTTTAAGTACGTAAACGGGAGATGAAAATCTATGGCTGGAATCTATGGCTAACTTCACATGGGTAAAATTAGGATACATGTCAGTTTCACCAACCCGAATTAGACAACACCAGCTTAATACCGGAAGATTACTTTTGTGATTTAAAAAATTGTTTATACGAAAACAGTTTGAAAATTAGAGCATCAAACCCAAAATTTTCCAAAAATATTACGTCGTATTTTTGACTGAATCATATAGATTTATCAAATATTTAATAACGTAAACACATAGGTGCTCTAAAAAAATTGTTTGTACGAAAACTGTTTAAAAATTAGAACATCAAATTGGCGGACACAAAATTTGGTACATCTAAGTAGTTTGTCGATTTTTGACTAAATTATGTAGAAAGATGAACGAACTTACGTTAAAAGTAAAAAGTTTTAGACACATTTTTTTTGTTTTGATCATAGGTTTTGATGTTTTACTTCAATGCAAATTAGCCGTTACTACGTGTTAAAGAAATATTCGTAGTTGTCATATTTGTTTGCTAAATAATTTTGTGTCTTCTCGATTTATAAGTGTTGTTTAATTCAATTTGAATATATTTTGAAAAATAAAAGGTAGTTAAAAACATATTGGTTTCTTGTACAATCATTACAAGGGGTCGATGAAAACCAAAGATAGAAATTTAAGTGACTAACCGTGTTATTCAAAGAATGAACACTTTACAAAAACAAAAAAAATAACAGGGCACCACCAGTGTCAACGGACACTGAAGTATTTTTAAAAGATGACAATGATTATTATGAAAATATTGAACCATCCCTGAACTACCAACACTCGAAATTGAAAAGTATTCTGCTGTATATTAAGTATGTTCAAGGGCGGTATATCGGACAAATTATAAATATAATTGAAATTGTAATTTTGAAAGAAAAGTAGAACCCATGAATATTGCAACGTTAGAAAGTGTAAATAAGTAAAAAATATAAAAAATGAAATCATTAATGAGACGTTTTTTTATTGTACCTCAAGTACCCTTCCCTTACAATAAATAGAATAGATACAATAGAAACAATAATTAATAGTGCAGAAAAAACAAACCACATTCTTTTTATTCTCTTTATCCAAAGTCACTTCCAGGTTCACTTTTCTATTAGCCTATGCTATTAGCCACCGATCCTGCCAACATGTATTTTATTTAGATACTCCAGGAAGATAGCTATGGATTGACGTTTTGTCTACCTTTTGACAATATATCTGTGTTTGTTGCAGTTTTAAAACAGTTGATAATTTCCGTATAAATTACCCCAAAATTATAGTGCCATTTGAAAAAATTCTACTTTTTGATCATTTTTGATTGTGATATTTGAAAATTCCCTGTGCCCATATGGTATAAAATAGAACCTTCAGTAGAACATCAGGGGTAAGCCTGAATTTTCAGCGAAGTGTTCCATAAATTTCATTTTATAATCTCAACTGATTTGCAAGATACAAATTTTTTCGTTAAATATTACAAAGCACATTTTTTTGGAAAAAAATGACATACATCAAAACAGTCAAGGATAAGATTACATAATTTAGGTTATATAAACACAGAATTATATGGCAAATCGACCCATGTAAGAAAAATTATAGGTTTGTATTTCAAATAAGAAAGTTGATAGCAACTTTTGGCACACCCTGTATAGCTGAAGATTTGAAAATATTTTAGATAGAACAAAATGATCGATTATAAACCTGTACCAAATTTCCTGTATACGTGTACAGAAGTTAAATTAAATGGAGTAGATGAAGTATCACGTAAGTATCAAATAAGTAAAGGTAGTAAGTACCAGGAAAGTACAGGGAAGTGTCGAGGAGTAAAGAAAATACCAAGGAAGTCAAATAGTACTAAAGTGCAACGCAACCCGGGCACTTCCTATATATAGGAAGTGTTCTATTTAAAGGAGGAGGTGTATAACTTATGGCTCAGCGGTTTACTCCTCCTTATATTACCATTGATTATAAGTAGTACGATGCGATTCAATTTCACTATAACTTTAAAAAAGAGAAAAAATTCTACACTAGTACTGTTTCAATTAACAAATTGCCAACACAAATATTGAAAAAAATATATGTCCCTAAAAATTACTGCATTGGTTTTATTAATCAGCAGATTTTTTGTTAGATTGAAACAGAACTAGTGTAGAACTTTCCTCTCTTTTTAAAGTTATAGTGAAATGTGCTATTGTAGAAAATTGAAGTAACAAATTTGGTTCATAAAATAAATTTTAAAAATGGTTAAACAGCAATTTATTTTCCCTTTCAGCTGAAATTTCAAAAACCTGACCTGCTGGAGCAATTTCAAGGTCAAATTTGTTTTTAGTGCAAAAATCTGAAACCTATGACGAGTTACGAACATGTTTAGCTGCAGTATCTGCCACTATCAATGGTCGACCCCTGGCGACTGTTAGTGGAGACCCCAATGATCTGCAACCTCACACCAGCGCATTTTTTACGAGGAACAAAGGAAGCCGTGTTTCCAGAGGGTAAAGAAATTACTGCAAAGGATTTGCGTGGACAGTATGAGAGACTCAAGAAACGTAGACATGAGCTCCAAGTTAATCAGACTACTTCCGAACAGGACTACTTCAGTCAAAGTGGGACAGTTGGTACTAGTAGGAGCGGATAACAAGAAACGATTCGAATGGCCATTGGGACGAATCCTGGAGCTCATCAAAGGAAAGGATGGAGTTGATCGTGTTGCGAAAGTGAAGACGGTCAATGGAATTTTAGTTCGCCCGTTACAAGGTCTATATGCATTGAAATGCAGACAGTGACCAAAGAAAGCCCGAACTGAAATTCCTCCACAAGATAGTAATAGTGTAATTGATAACTAGACATGAGCTCCAAGTTAATCAGACTACTTCCGAACAGGACTACTTCAGTCAAAGTGGGACAGTTGGTACTAGTAGGAGCGGATAACAAGAAACGATTCGAATGGCCATTGGGACGAATCCTGGAGCTCATCAAAGGAAAGGATGGAGTTGATCGTGTTGCGAAAGTGAAGACGGTCAATGGAATTTTAGTTCGCCCGTTACAAGGTCTATATGCATTGGAAATGGCAGACAGTGACCAAAAGAAAGCCCGAACTGAAATTCCTCCACAAGATAGTAATAGTGTAATTGATAACTAGAAGTGTTAGGAAAGTTTGTAAACCTAATAAGTATCAGTATTATTAAAAGTACGCAGAGTGTGTGCTGATTGTATTTTGTTTTAATGTATTTTGAAGCTTATGTATTCGTTACACGATTGTTTTGCAGTAATAAAACTCAAGTTGTTGACCAGGTCTTTTACAAATTAGAGTGTAACAATAATTACAAAAAATATGTGGTCAATTGTATAATTGGAGATAATAAAAAGTGAGTGTAAAATTGATGTAAAGCTTGAGGAGTTGTCATCTCATTTGAATTATCAATAAGGAATTACATATAAAGCGCTAGTTCACACACTCTACTTAAGATTAACCCCTCTTAATACGCAAACAAGTCAGGTTTTGTTTTTGACGTTGTGTGCACATTCGACGATATGTCAAATTACTGATTTTAGCGTTGTGTCCAGCAGGTGTTTTCGGTGTTATGCCTAGTTTCGGCGATATGTCCAATGATTCGTTTCGACGTTGTGTCCAAATTTTGGCGTTGTGTCCATTTCGACATTATGTCCATTCGACGAAGTGTCCGAAATATTTTAAATAGTTTCAACAGTTTAACCTGTGGCCTTAAAATTTGGTGAATTTTTTATAAAGAATTTAAATTTTTAATATTCAGTTACTTCGATAGTCGAAAGTGATTTTTAACGCTTATTTAAAACCGTAACGTTTCATGCTCATGGAAATTTTGGTTGTTTTAGGAGTTTGGATGTTTGTAGTTCTGCAATTTTCAGTGACCAACCTCTACTTAAGATTAACCCCTCTTAATACGCAAAACAAGTCAGGTTTTGTTTTTTGACGTTGTGTGCACATTCGACGATATGTCAAATTACTGATTTTAGCGTTGTGTCCAGCAGGTGTTTTCGGTGTTATGCCTAGTTTCGGCGATATGTCCAATGATTCGTTTCGACGTTGTGTCCAAATTTTGGCGTTGTGTCCATTTCGACATTATGTCCATTCGACGAAGTGTCCGAAATATTTTAAATAGTTTCAACAGTTTAACCTGTGGCCTTAAAATTTGGTGAATTTTTATAAAGAATTTAAATTTTTAATATTCAGTTACTTCGATAGTCGAAAGTGATTTTTAACGCTTATTTAAAACCGTAACGTTTCATGCTCATGGAAATTTTGGTTGTTTTTAGGAGTTTGGATGTTTGTAGTTCTGCAATTTTCAGTGACCAACCCCTTGTCTATGACACTCTCTTATGATCATACGTAAATACCTCGGTAAATACTACAGTCGAGTCCGCTTATAGTGAGCGCGCTGGTGCCAAACAAGTATGTCCGCTATATGCAAACCCTCGCTATATACGTATTTTAACGGGGTGGATGACAACGAGTGTGCTTGTTATAAAAATTATAACAAGCAAATGTAACACTATTAATTACAATAAATTAAAACTGAAAATTTGTATTATTTGTAACTATTCACTGAACATAGTATGAACCAAGAACTTATTTTTAATATATTGAAATACACATGAAATCCATGTTTATTATGTATAATATGTGTTTATTTAAAATAGTAGTAAGTAATCATTTTTTGAGTTGAACTTTTTGTCAACAGAGAATTTTCAGTCCTTTGAATAAAATAAAACTTCTGCTTCACGTTGTTCTGGAAACTATTTAACTCTTAATAAGTTGATATTGTTTTCATTTGCTATAAATACTTGTTGACTTGTTGGTGGTTCAAAGATGTTTTCTGGTGCTCCTCCTGATTCAAGCTCTTCATTAAACTGTGTTTCTCTAATTGCTGCTAAAGTTTCAATATCTGATGGGTACTCGCAAGTTGCCAAGCAATTGTCAACTTTTTGAAAATCACTAAGGATGTCGGAGGTTAGAAACCATTTTACAAGATTTTTAATAGCCCAATCACCCAAACTGACGAAATCCTCTTCTTCTACAGTTTCTGAGTTCTTAAGTTTTAATATCCACTGGGCCAAAGGAATTTCATCGTCTTCGTCAAAATCTGAGGAAGGATAAAATCCAGCATATTTATAACAATTAACAATAGTTTTTGTGATTTGTATTTATAGTCCATATACCATCCAATAAAGATAAGTTAAAATCTTCAACTTTATCCAAACAAAAGCATCCGACAAAAAACATTTTTTATAATGTTGTTTGTGACAACCGATGTTACCTTGATCCATCGGTTGTATAGCTACTGTTGTATCACGTGGCAGAAATTTTTCAAAAATTTCTGATGTTACCCAAGCGTTTTTATTAAAAGTGTAATTGACAGGCAATACTTTGCAAGGGGTGTTTTTCATTTTCCGATGACATTTTTTTTTTTCTTTTCTTTCTAAAATTTTTATGTTTGATTTGGAACCATTTTATAAAAGAGACCAGTTTCGTTGAAAATATCGTTATCTGAAAAACTTCTTCCTATAGTAGGCCATATGTTATTAAACTCATGGATTTTGCTAGATAAAATGTGGTACCTTTTTTTCAAGCGGTCGATCCAGCTTTTTGAACAGGAAGATATTTCATTCCTGAGGGACAATAACTTTCTTTGCTTTTTCCTGTAGTGTTGGTCCACTTATGGGCACATTCTGAATTCCTTTTTGCTGAAACCACTGAAGCAATGCTTGATTAACTCCCTTGTTAACTGGTTTTCGAATTTGTTTTATCATCAATGATTTTAATTTTTGGTTTAATGTAAGAGAATTTATATTTTTGGGCATGATTATAACGACATCACTACAATTTAACAAAAACTGACGTACGCCTTGTTTAGTAAGATTTAATTGCTTAGAAACGGTATAGAAATAAAATTATGTTGCAACGAATAGACGAGTTACGACACGACAAGTTTGCTGGTTGTATACAAAGCAATAGAACAGGTTGGAAGAAAAATTTATTCATACTAAGAAAAGTGCTCGTTATATCCAAGCTCGTTATATCCGAACTCAAATTGTATTAAGTCTAATGAACGTTTTGCCGTACCACTTTAAAACCGAACGCTCGTCATAAGCTGTACTCGTTATAAACGGACCCTACTGTATATAGGTTTTTGAAGGCGAGATAAACACCACTCAGTACCTGGCCCTCAACTAATACACGCTGGAGGGTTAAATATAAAAGTAAATTAATTTATTTATCGATAAGCCAAATTTATATTGTCTATCAAAAAGTTGGAATACCGGATATTTGATCTATTTAATTAGGAATTACGAACACTTTCGAAGATTATTTGTAAACACAACTAAAAGGAATTTGAATCTATGAGTTTATGTAAACAATATCAATTGACTTTCATTAGATAATTAATTATCAGAAATTTACTAATATTTCACGGGAATTTTATTTTTCTCTTACACTAGGTATTTGTATTTTTTATGTATTTCAAAAATGTTAATCGCCCCCACTGCATCTTTTGGGTAAATGATATAAAAGTCACAATGCTCCACATCTAAACCAAAACATTTTAACATAAAAATTCTTGCAAAAAAAATGGTAG
The DNA here is from genome assembly GCA_030710515.1 of Abscondita cerata. Taxonomy (NCBI): domain Eukaryota; kingdom Metazoa; phylum Arthropoda; class Insecta; order Coleoptera; family Lampyridae; genus Abscondita; species Abscondita cerata. The sequence continues at coordinate 28,216 of JALBCR010004059.1, read as the reverse complement.
ATATCTGTTTTTTACATAAATTAACATAAATTCTAGTAATTTCGTCCAAATATAATTTTTATTTTTAGTTTCCCTTTTTTAAAAGGAGCCTTCAAGGTTGCCTGGCCGACGTTTGGTCCCTCAATCGAGAGCTTTATCAAGGCTCGTTTTGTCGGAACTTAACATTAGTTAAAACTGGTTCAAAACTTGGTACCTAATTTCTGTAATCAATTATTAATCACATTCTTTTTAAATGTAGCTTAGGTACAAAAAATTCAAAACAAATTAATTAGAAAAAATAATACCTCAAGTATTTTTGAAAAATAAATTATGTTTAGCGTAGGCAGATTTCTTGAGTGTAATCTAATTGCGACAAAATAAATTGTCACATTTTTTTTTTTTGAAATTATTGTTTGTGCATTAATACGTATTCGTTAAGTAAAATTTCTGTAATACTTACATTTTATCCCAGCTAACGTTCCAAAATTAGAAAGTGTGAAGTAAAATTTACTTTTCCAATAGGACGACAAATGCATAACACAAAATTGCAGCACTATCGAACCGCAGCGATTAACTTCCCACTAATAACAAAAACTACCGAATGACTAAACTCACAAACACATTCAATAAAGCAGTAGTACGTACTCATTGGTAAAACATCAGCTGCTTGCTGCTACTTATTCACAACACAAAGAGTCGGTACACTTGCCGATGCATACGAAACATACGTAAGTCGCAAAATCCTACGACGTAGTCACACGAAAAATAGCTACTACTGTCCTCGGTACGGGCGCACTTAACGATCGCAATTTCCCGTTAGGTTCAAGTTTATATGAAACCTCCTACACACATCACCTCTAACAACTTTTAGTTCGTACATACTCCCTAAATTCTGCTAGGATTCGAAAAGGATGAAGCGTATTTTCTCATTTCCACCCTTACGTTTGCTCAATGATCTCACAGGAAGATTTTTAATTTCTTATCCCGAACAATTCTGATGAATATATAAAAGTAATAATAATATTGAAAACAGAAAAAAATTGGGACAAGGACGAAACAGGAAATCAAATTTTTTCTCAGCAATTACAGATTCACCTACGAACTTTATAATTAGGCCACGATAACAATTGTAATTAAGAAACACAATGAAAACCAAAGTACAAAAAGATAAACGGATTTCAAACAAGCAAACCTGTTCAAAATTCGTATTTATTTATGAATTATTGATCTTTAAACTCATTGATTTTCCTATTTTCGTGACTAAAAACTACTTTCATATTATAGCTTTGTTTTTACTAATTCTTAAGTAAGCGAAAAGATTAATTCTTGAAAAAAATATAATATTATAGTAACGAAATAAAACTTGTTAAGATAAAACTAATTTTTTTATAAAAACAGAATCTCAACTTTCTAATATACCTACGCTTTCCCTTAAATGTAAGAATATAAATTAAAATAATACATTATAATGGTAAGTCTATGTCATTAGTGCAGAATAATTATGTATTATATCATCTTTGGTTTAAAAATATTATCATTAAAGGATACACTACAACAGATGAAGTATCAGTTTCCTTCAAATATACAGGAAATGTGGTCATTGATGAGAAAATTATGTCTATTCATCCATCAACCTTTAGATTACTTTTTTGCAGAGATCTTTTTTTTTCTGGCAATAATTTCGAGAAAATTGTGCTCCACTACTCAAACAAACTCAAATTTTACTCTCGTGATCCAGTCGGGAAGTAAAGACAAAATTCCGAATTTAATGAAATTTTGGGATATTGTTTAGGCATGGTGTGGAATCTAAGTTTTCGACCTCGTGTGGCCTTGGAAACTTAGGGGCCAAAATAACCTCAACATTTTTGGAGTTTTTCAATTTTTCACTTATGTCGTTCACACCATACAATTTTAGAGGAAGGCTTCCAAATACAAAGTTGTAGAACATTACATTTCCTTCAAATTTCATTAGTCAAAGTCATTTTTTGTCGAAATACTTGGCGAGATACAGCAGTTGAAAGATGAAAAAATATCTCAAAATGTAAAAAACACGAGAAAAATCCACGTTTTAAGCCTCGGCTAAGCTAAAACTTGACAAAGCTCCTTGCATTTAATGAGAAATAAAATGTAATTAAATTAAAGGAATTAAAATAAGGATCATGCACACACGAAAACTTTGCAATGACTAAGAACGCGTCAACAAAAGACATTCTCCGGCGCTTTTTCTAATGGTACCGTATACTTTCACTCCGAGTAACGGGGCTTTCATGAAATTCCATGCATGTAAAAAAGACAACCGCCGTTCAGTTTATATTTAGAACAGAGGTAACCTATAACCGGACTATTTTGTGAGTCAGCTTTTTAACTGGATAGTACAGAAAAGGGCCAACCTCTGCTGTAAAATATAAAATATCTCAGAGTCTGCCTGGAGCTTGAGCTTGGCCAAAGAAAGTTAGTATTACACATAGCTTCATGGATTCTTATATTTTTACAGTACTTCACCAGTACTGCTGCTCGAAATTCTTTTGCTATATAATTAAGCTATTTATTTATTTATTTATTTATTTACAGGTGTAATCCCCACAATAACCAAAATGGATGCTGCTCCGGATTATTTAGTCAAAGTAATACGATGCAAGTGCACAACAGGGTGCAGTACGGGGGCTTGCAGCTGCAAGAAAGGGAGACTCTGGTGCTCGATGATGTGCAAGCACTGGACCAGCACTGGTTGTGAAAATTCGCCAGAGGCCAAATTCAACCAAGACAAAATTAACAAAGACTGTAAGGACCAGACCACCCTTTTTGACGAAATTATTGCCCATGAGGAAGGAAACAACGATTATGACGTCGATGACAGTTTGCAACCGAATATGTATCTGAAGAACTGTTGAATGAAACTGTATGGACGTTTCTGATAAAAACAAATATTCCAGTCAAATTAGCTCAAAATTGTGAAAAAAAAGAACTCTGCGGAACAATAATTAGCGAAAAATCATGTTGGCACTTTTTTTAAGGTATCTGTAAAATAGTGAGAAATTAGGTTAGAAGGCTGAAATTTTGATGAAATGTAGTGTTTATTGTTACAAATTGATCATTAAATTTTCATGATAATATATTGAATAGCTGAGCTACGAAGTTTCCCCGCAAAATACGTTTTTTTCAATTCCCGTTTGCCCAATTTTGAAAAGTCCTAGATCAATTCTAAAAGGTCAAAATGTTCGTATTGGCTGTGGCTACAACCTAGTAAAATAACAATTTTCAAAATTTGAAGTAGAAAAATCGCGTTTGAAGAATATTAATTAAACCGCAGCTTTTTTTCTGCACCACTGTTTCAACCGTTCAAATTGAAATTTTCTATAACACCTGACCCTTTTTTGGTTGACTTTTGTATCGTGATGAACTGTGATATCGTTGTCTCAAATTCTCGATGTATTTTTTTAATTGACAAACATTTTTAAACTTACTTTTTTTTTTCTTTATCAAAAGTTTAATTTCTCACTGTTTACAATTATAGCTTTTCTGCACCTGCCGTGAAATATGACATTGCCCAAGGACCAACCAATCCTGATGTTTTTCTCACTTTTTTAATCTTACTTTTTTTTGGTCGACGTTTCTCAGATATAAGCAAATTTTTTTTAAAGTATGGCGCACAAAAATTCCTATTTGTTACGTTCACAGATTCTAAATCAACTCATTACCACCTATAAGAATGATTTTTCTCTAACTATTGTTCCGCGATTTTAGGAAAAAGACCTAATTTGACTGGACTAAAAAACGGGTAAAAAAATTTATTACAGTCACTGAACAATTTTAATTAGCACCACACCACTACTAGCAACGAACACATAAACAGTATAAACAAACTACGATGTTATGGAAGTAGGAACTAAAAACATTTTGATTTTGAAACGAATGGTTGACACTGATCCAGTTGTGAAAATAGTGCCAACAAAAATTTTACCACAAACTTCGAGAAACCCGATCAGTGGACTTGTCACGGAGGAAGAGACAAAATGCTGTATAGTTTGAAATCAAAATACCTATATTACCTACTTCAGTTGTAGCTGGAGTTTTTAAAGCTGTGCATGGTATGTTAGTCTAAAAAAATTCTGAGAAAAAAAGACCTTGATTGTATTGCATCTAGCGGCTTCAATCATCGTGGCCAAGTTGATTTAGTCTACGCTCCCCCCAGATAGGAACTACAAACTACTATTACAATATCAGTGTATCAGTGTACTATATCTACAACTAGATTGTTCAAATTTTTAGTACCTAAGATAACATGACGGGCACGGACCCCTTAGGAAAGCGGCGAGGTAAATGGAAATGGGGAAACATAGAGCCATTTCAAGTTTTTCACTAAAACAGTTACGAGATTTGATCAAATCCCCACATAGTTGTATTTTAATATATTTCTTAAATTGTATTTGAAAATGCGTATTGTACCTCAAATTTTTAATTGGCAGATGATCTCCTTTCTACTTGATTTTAGTTTTCCCTTCCAGTAAACTCTTTAACGACCATCTCTTAAAGCAGCACATTAAAACCTGCCAAGTTTTCCAAGTCAAAACCAATCAAATAAAATATCCATATTAATAATTAATAGGATCATAAGGCAGCCACTTATTTGTAAACTTCTTGGAAAAATACATGTAATTCTACCTCCCATTTCCGGCCATACTTAAGTAAGGTCATTAGTAGACAACAGCTTAGCGTTCAAGTTGTGCATAATAAATAATTGTTTTATTGGGTGAGGCCTAAGAAATTACTGGTATTTAAGAACGGATTTAAAGAATTTGTTCGATTTACAATAGACAGTCATTACAGAGAAAGTGCAATTAAAAGGGCTCATTAAGCTCACCCCAAAAATCGTATTTTGCGTACATAGTTTGAGTGTCGCTAAAAAGAAAACGTTTGTCTCTTAAAGAGAAAATTGATATAATTGTGGAAAGTGAAAAGTTCAATACCAGTTCTAGAAAGTTGGCTGAAAAATTTAGTGTTGGAAGAACACAAGTTAACGATATTTTAAAAAACAAATGTGATTTAAAAATGCATTTGAAGAAGGTTCCAAAACAGAGCAGAAGAGAAAATTTCCTAGAACTGAAGGTTTAGAAATTGACCGAGTAGTTTACAATTGGTTTTGTAAAGCTAGGAATAAAAATATCCCTGTATCTGGACCTTTAATAAAAGAGAAAGCATTGGAAGTTGCGGAAAATTTAAAAATGACGGATTTTAAAGCTACAAATGGTTGGCTTGAGAAATTTTGTCAAAGACATAACATAACCTTTAAAACGTGGAGAAGTGTTTCGCCTATTACAATTGCTAAATGTCTTCTGAAGCAGGATTCTCTGAAAAGGACCTGCAAGAAGATTTCGATTAAGAAGACGAAATTCCACTAGCTCAGCTTTTTCCTGTATTACTAGAAGGTAATCAACGTGTAAGCCTTGAAAATTATGCATCTATTGATTGTGATATTTTGACCAAAAGCTCCAATTTAAGTATTCAAGATATAATCAGTGAATTAGGCTATAGTGAAGGCTGTGATTTAAACAATGAAAGTGGTGCAAAAGAATCCGAAGTTTCTACGTTCAACATTAAAGATATGGGTGAAGTGTGTGAAAAACTAAGAGACGTGCAAAGTTTTCTATTTTCTAATGATTAGAGTGAGCTAGCGGTAGAGTACTTCAAATTTTATCAAATTGTGAATCTTCTGTTTTACAAACTAAACTTCAAAATGTAAAACAAACCTCAATACAAAAATATTTCACAAAAATGTAATTTAATGGTATGTATATGTATGTAATTAATTATTGTAATAAGTATAACTAGCAATTAGAAAATAGGTACATATTATGTAAATGTATGTATTATGCATTCAAGAGTATAACTTTCCATTATTAATCGTCTATTATTTATTATTGCATCACACATTTGCAGTTATTTTTAATGCAGATATATGTAAAACTGTATTATGTTCCATACTAGAAAATTTTAACAAACACGTTCCGTTTGTTGTTCGGATTGTGGAAATCATAAAAGATCGTTTGTCGTTCTGTTTGACTTTCGGTTCGTTGTTATGTTTGTTGCTCGGTTTGTTGTTCAGGTGTGTACGAAGCTTTACAACTTAAGCAACAATTTTTTGGCGAATAAAGATTAGTTTGTGATGTAATATTAGAAACACAAATTTATATCATATCAAATTTATGACAACTTAAAACCAAGAACGTGTATATTTGCTAAGAAATTATTAAGGAAAAAGCGCAATTGCAGTGTAAATATTTATAATTAGATATTTTCCTTTGAGTCATATTGCTCCAAGGGTTGTTACATTAGTCATTAGAAGTATGTAATAAATAAACAATTACCTACTGTTTGAGAAGGGGTAGTGTGAACCAATAAATAAAAAAGAAATGTAAATTCCATTTTAGTTTAAAATTTCAAGTTGTGAAATCCACCTCATCTCGGTGCTGATTTGAAAGCGCGGATTGTTTCGGAATTAGCGGCGGCCGTACGTGCGTGAAATTTCACGTATGTTAGATATACCAAAAGCACCGTAGGGCATTACCGAGTAAAATGGAATCTTGAACACACTTTGAAAGAGCCATCGGAAGTGGTAGACCTAAAGTATCTATACGTGCTAAGTTCGAGTGTTCATTCGTAACAGAACAACCATTCTACATACTCCAGGGCTATAGCAGATACACATTTTCCCGGATGCCGTATAACTGCACAAAAAGATTAAAGGAGATGGGAATAAAGAAGTATAATGCTCTGCGAAAGAAGTTCTAGTGACGAAATGCAAGGCGATAGTGAACGAACCTTGGAATTTTGGAATCGAGGATTTTTACGACGAAAAACGTTCAATAGCCGCAACGATGGACCACTAAAAGTTTTTAGAATGGAAGGAACTCGTTACGAAGCAATAATCACACTTTATGTCCTAAAAACGAAGTGGTTATTTTTCTGTGAATGTGTGGGGTTGGGTTAGCGCCGGGTCCAGGAGTTTGCTTGGGCTTCGATGGAGGTCTTGATTCTGCTGCGTATTTAGATATTTTGGAAACTATTAGAAACCTTCGTCGAAGTGTTTCTAGAAATAAATTTTTTTTAAACTCATATCGGTGTTTTCAGCAAAATTTTAGTAACCGTATTTAGAGGTTTTATTTTGTTATTGATATTTTGTGTGTAAACACTATGTCCATTATTAAGAACGTTTCGCTTGATGCAAGCCTATCATGCATCAACAATATCGATGGTGCAACGAAGTAATAAAATGTGGCTAAAAAACGGCAATGTGTTTACTCAAAATACTACTTGAATACTCATTGAAAATGGACGTCCTTATGCTAAGAACTAACTTCGATAAAATTAAAAACCAATGAATTAATATTCAAGGTTTTCTAAAGTTCTAAATTTGCCAGGTAATATATGATATGGCTGACAAAATATGTTTGTGTGTTTGGAATTGTCATACTATTGTTCTACTCGTTAAACTAAATTTGAATTGACATGATTATTGCTTTGATAAGGAGACTCGTAGACTCGCTCTTGGTTTGTGAAATCCAGGGTCAGCGATTCCCAGAAGGAAGCATCCAAAACCTGAACTATTTAAAAGAAAAGATGTAATTGAAAGAATAAATAATAAAACATGGAAAAGAGAATTACTAACAAAGAAAACATGCTTTACGGTACTAACCAAGGTGGTGAAAAATGATCATGCAACTACAAAAGTTTATGCAATGACTAGGAATTAGTTAGAAATTTGTTTTTACAAGCTTAGAAGAAACAAATTTCATTCATATAATGTGGAATCCAAGAGTTGATAACAATTATTTTTCACAAAAATTGTTGTGAATATTCTGGCCACGTCTAACTAACAAAACTAATAGATGCCTAGTTGAATGGCATTATGCGTGTGGAAGCTTTAAATCTACTCCTCTCGATTTGCTTCCTGTTCTTTTTAATATAACTACATCAAAATTTGACACGTCCCAAAATTAACTTGACCTGGGCAATAAGTCGACAGCCGCATATTATGTATCAAGTTCTCTCACTCTAAGAGTCTCAAAAGTATGAAACACTGTTTAGTGATTCTGGGTGTTTGTTTGCGGTTGTACAATCTTTGCAAATTTAAAGCAGGCGATTTGAGACTATTTTTACCAACGCTTAGTTGGTTATAATAATCGAAGAATCGATGTATGTAACTGCTTACGCATCTGTCGACAAAGGTATTTTAATGCAAAATTATTTTCACAAACATATTAACGCCATAATTTTCATTCATTATTATCGATCTCAGGTGTATCCTACCTACTAGTTGACAAGGCTCATTTGATTTTGATTTTCTAGATAAATGGATTGTAGAAGTTTTCATATTAGGTATAATGAATATTTTAAAATTGTAAATTTTTTCTCAGACATATATATAACATTAATTAAAAAAAATGGATAATTAAAAAGAGAATCAGTTAAATAACTTGGCAACGCCATACTCAAATTTCGCAAGCAGGACACCATTTTGCAACGTGCTGAATAAGAATATCAGAATATGTAAAAAATGTGTAGAGTCCCATTTAAAAATAAGAACACACTATACAGGGTGATTCATAACTATTGGGACATAGGCTAAGAAGGGATTATTTAGGCTAAAATATGATCATAGGATCCAATATTCCTTAATAAAATATTGCTGTGGAAAAAGATGTGATTTTGATTAGAGAATGACCATAAACCTTTTTTTCACAAAATTTTTTTTCTTCTTTTTAAATAATAAAATTTCATCTGTTTCCGAGAAAAACACAGTTGAACAATTCGTAGTGTCAGAAGGGAATTTTAAATATTACTTCATTTATTAAGGGTCGTTTTGGGCTGTCAGATAATTATGCTTCTCTGTAGTTTTGATAAGAATTGATAAATTTTCAGTAAAATTATTAACAAAATAAGTTTTTTCGCCGTGTATCTTTTTCCGCAGCAATATTTTATTAAGGTATTTTGTGTCTTATTATCATATTTTGGTCTTAATAACCCGCCTTTAGCCTATTTCCCAATAGTTATGAATCACCCTGTATAAGTAAAAATAATTTTAGTAGATATAGTTTTGAGAAGCATAGAACCGCCATAAAAAGATTTTTTAATCTAGTACACCTCCACCTAATTGACTCAATCTGTTAAGGTTGCAGCACAGTATATTAAGCTTTAAGGGCGTAAAACTGCTTATATCGCTGTAAATTTGGTGGTAAGATATTTTTCAAATTGATGAATTTGATTTTCTTTGAAATATTTCAATTTGTGTTATTGGACTGTACTTTGAAAATGCATCAAATTTGCCTTTGTTTACTTTTAAAACAGGTAGTATACAATGCTTGACTATGAATACTTCCTTGTTAGGAACGTGTCAGAACACGTTCTAAGAATTTCAATACCTTAGTTTACAAAATTTCACATAAATATTTACGTTCTACAAAGAATAATTTATCAAAAATAGATATCAACACTTACATCCATAAAAAGAAAAAAATATACATAATTGGTTTTACCGATAGAAACTAAGGATATAATCTACGTGATCATGTATAGGTTTATTTGGAATTACTAAAAAGTTACAGTAATTGTTTTCGTGAGTTTGATTCTGAAAATTTATCAATAATGTCCGAAAATTCAAAAAATCTCATTAGGTTGCTTTCAATTGACAACAAAGAAAGTGCCGACAAAGTAGATTCTCCCATTGTTTCGACACTATGTATTTCTAGAATAAGAATATCGCAATTTCTATGTTTCACAGATGCTTTTCTCTCTTTTCAATAAGTGTTGCGTCACCTGGAATCGTCTCGTGTTCACGTAACACGTCCGAAAATGCATTCGCATATCATTTTGTTTGTCTTTTGGAATGGTTAATGAAAATAGATTAAATTAAAAGAACTAAATAAAATAGCAATATCAACTATTATACTGTGTATCCCACGGAAAAGTTGACATAAGCATTTACTATGTTAAATTAAAAATTAACGTGTATCTTTTTTCTGGCACAATTCGAACACAAAATAACAACATAGGATAAAGTGAAACAAACTGATAAGATAAGAGTGAATATTCAAAGCGTATTTTACTAAAAATTAGTAAAACAATTTACAAAATTTTATTTATTAACCGAATGTATTTTTATTTATTAAGCGGTGTTCGTCGATAAATTAGTTAATTTGTTGCCTATTATTTTTTTTGCGATTTCTAACATAGGGTTCGATTCCGATTGCAGTATTTTTTTTATTAACTTTATTATCATTATAATACAATTTTGTAAAGTGAATTTAAAATTTTGAAGAAAAGATTAAAACTCATTTAATAAAAGTTGTATCAATAATGACATGAATAATAATTTTATTAACCAAAAAATTACGACAATCGTGATCGTACCCTGAATTATTTCTCGTAAATCATAAAAATTTTACTGTTTTTTATTATCTAATAAAAATGTTAGTATATTGTGCTCAATAGCTCAATTGTATCAGAAAAAGATATGCACGGTATAGCAACTTTATTACGTATACCCAATTCCTGTCTTCAAGATGTGTCCGTGTAAAAAAATAAGTTTACATTCCGGTCCTATAGCACGAGGCCTGGGGCTATAGCCTCTAAAGCCTTCCCTTTAATCCAGGGGTGCCATTTTACCATTGATTTAAATAATTGTCAGACAATATGCTGTTATTGGAGTTTATTTATTTTTTAATTTAAACATTACATTATTATATTAATTTTTAAGTCGCATAGAGGGTCTTTCATGTAAGACTATCTATTAGACGTGGTTATATTGTGAACCAAATAGATTTTATGCCTAAAAAATTTTATTTTATTTGTTGTAGGAAGTATTCTACTTTCTAAATTATACCGGTGATCTACAAGAACTTTGTTAATTTAAATAAGCAATTGTCTCACCTTTGCCATTCAAAAAATTTGGGTAGTGGCCGTGAAGGGCAAGGGATAAAAGAGGTAACAAATTTTTATGTTACATAACGCCTTGATTAAAATAAAATTGATTTGTACGATCATTTTCTAATTACATTACGTGCTGGTGTGTGTTATTATATTGTTATGTTTTTGATTTATGTAATCAGTAATTCTAATAATTGCTTTTTTTAAATGCAATTTTTTTATTTAATCATAAATTAGTGATTTTTCGTATGTAATAATTTATTCATCAAAAACAGTTCTGTTCAAAACAGTTTTAGCAAAAGAAAACATCGACAGTGTATTTAAATCGCTCAAGTAATGAGTGATCAAACCTCTGGAAGTTATTGAACGATTTCGAATAAATGTACCAAAATTCATTAAAATATAGCCAGTGTGCATCAGTAGATGGCACGATATTTCATAAAAGGCATCGATAATACATTAGTTTAAAAACTTTGCAAAATATTTTTGCATAATTACATACCTAATAAATTGTTCTATTTTTATCAGGTAATACATCTAAAAATGTACGTGTCGTACATTCTGTAGCACGCAAACATAAAAGTTGCATTACAGCGTAATTTGTTAATAACAATTTTTATATTAGTTACGCTTTTCCATTTCCTTCTAATCAATATTGATTGAGAAAACTAAATATATTTACTCTTCTTAATTTACTTAATTAAAACGCCATATTTTACAATAAATAAAGTACAACATTTTATGGGTGTATCGCTTTTACGTAAATAGGGTTAAAGAACTTTATTATTATACCTTTATCTATCCTTACAAAATAATGATAATTTTTAATGACGTATGTTTCATGATTTTGTTTGAGTACATTACAAAGTTATTATCTTAATTGAGATTTACAATTTTTTAAGACTTAGTACAAATAATTGTCAACAATCTCTACTCAAGTAATACAATAAAATACTAAGAAATTACTAAGTGTATGTGAATAAGATTTTTATCGTCGAGATAAAACTGAATCACAATACTACCTCAATTAAATTAATTTGAAAGCGTCTATCAGTCTCTATTACGGATGTATGCTTTTTATCATTGATTGTGAAACTTGTACATTTCCACATTGATTGGCTTTGTATTAGTGAAGGGTGTAAATAAAAAAACAGTTTCTAGTTTCTGACATTTGTGGCTCTTAGAGAATTCATTTGTTGGAACACCTAAAATTAAATCCAATAAGAAGATCTCGAAGAATTAATCTAAAAAAATGTATTTGACGTATGACTACTATTGAAATGACATCAAAACGGTTTGAACGAAGATGTACGATGAAGCGCGGTACGCCACCACTTTTATTATAAAGAGATATCCCTGAATCATGACAAAATTAATACTTGATCTTGCAGCAGCAATGCTCAGTTGCTTCTATGGTCACTGGTCTTGAAAAACTAGATCAAGAAATTGAGAGAATGAAGAAAATTGTTGGTTTTGTTTGGATGAAATTATAAATGAAAACATAAACTTAAATGATATCCTGAACAAACTTGACAAAAAAACTGAAATAGGCATGAACAAAACTGATACACTCGTCCCTAATCTAATCAATACCTCTAAAAAAGCGATATTAATATTTTTACAGAAATTGGAGAAAGAAAAAAAAATCAGTGTTATGATGACAATATACCTGAATCTTCTGCAGTTACTCTTGATTTGCAGGCTACTGAAGACTGAATACAGCAGAATCTTTAATTTGTCCTTTTGTCGGCTCCAATAAAATGCGAAAGTTATTTAGACCGCACTAGCACTATTATGCAGAGGCAAGAATTGAAACTAGTTCTTAATGAACTTGAGTCCAGGAAAGCAAAGGGAGAAGTAAATCTTAACAATATATATATTAAATAACTGTCCTAAAGTTTGGTTAAAAAGCACCTCAACTAATTTCAGCTCAACACGTTTCCTACTCAATTTATTATTAAAATGTTGGAGGATTGAACACCAAAGCTCCAAGAAGTTTATAGCAATGTTTCATCAACAAATTATTATATACATCTTATAAGTGAATCCTGGCTATATGATAGTGTGTTTAACAATGAAATCTTTCCTGAAAACTTCAACATATATATGTCTATACATTCCACACAACACATCTAATGACACCTATAACAAGTTATATAAAGTTAATTTACTTATTGTTGGCGATTTTAACATTCCCGACACTCTCAATAAATGTTAGTAATACTACTAACCTACTAAACATTTCTTTGAATTTCTGAAGTTTGGAACAAATTTATTCTGTATCAAACTTGAAGAATCGTTTAATAAATCTTGTCATTAGTAAATCTCTAGGTATAAATTGTATCCTTCGTCCTTGTTTGGATCCTATGATACATGAGGATGAATACCACGCCTCACTAAATCAGAAAATATCATTTGAAGATTAAATACCCAACTTTATATCTACATCGTCTAAACATTAATTTAATTTTAAAAGGGCTGATTTACTAAGTTTATATTTAGAATTGAATGAACTTAACTGAAATCATTTATATTTAGAAACTAATAGTAAGAACATTTTTGCAGGCAACGTTCGCGTAACGAATGTGCATCTCCTCAGACCTTTAAAACAAAGAATTGTTTGTTCGTTTCTACGTAAAGTGTATGTTTTATTAGAGATATTTACTTACATGTATACCATAATTTATTTTGTGATTGTTAAAATCTATGTTGTGTTTTTTATGTTATTAAGTATTAGGGGACCATTTCTCTGTTTTAAAAACCCGAGGAAGTACACATTCGTTGCGCGAAACGTTGCCTGCAAAAACGTTCTTGCTATTATTTTTAAATATAAATTATCTCCAATTAAGTTCATTTAATTCTAAATATAAACTTAATAAATCAGCCCTTTTTGGCCTGCAAAAACGTCTTTGTGGTTGTTGATGCCCCTCCTCAAAGAAGAACGAATCATTTAAATAAAACGTATAGGAGGAAATATTTACCTATCGACAATGAGTTACATATGTTCTTCTGTAATTGCCCATTGGCTATTGAGTGAATAAATTACAATTGCAATTAATCTAATACCACAAAATAGGTGGCAACACTTGTACTAAAATAAAATTTTATTTATAAGGTTATTGGTTGTATAGTTTTCAAGTCAGTGCAAACTAAAAATCTAGAGACAAAAACGCAAATTGGTACTCCCGAAACACCGTAGAAGTTTGAGCACGTCAAACTAGCTTACAAAGTCAATACTCTCATGAACCTTAAGATCTTAATATTTTAGAAGGCCCTTGGTAATTTCACCTTTATCAACACCCCATTCGTCATTTCGGTAGTCTATAAAACTAGAAAAAACGTTATTACTTTTTTTTTAAACTAGCAATGTATTGTCCCAAGCCCATATTTAGCTAATTGTTTGTTCCCTTTAAAAACATAAAGTTTTGGTTTTCTTCATTTTCATCAACCCCATTCTTAAGCTATAACTCTTCTTTCCAAATATGTCTAGGTATAAATTGCTAACGATAATGTCAAAATTTTCTTATTAATGCATTTTACAGTATTGGTATTGTTAATTTCAACATGATCTATTCCAGTTTTTCAGATTACAAAGAACTATTTGCTTAGTATACATCTACGAATGAGTGGTCTAATATTTCTGTGGTAGAGTACGATCAAAACCTTAGCGCAGTAACGCATTTTTTAACCAGATAAAGATGCAGTAATGATTGGAAAATAGTACAGATATTCCTACCTAAAAACATAAGGTTCCAAGCTGATCTTTTTGTTTATAAATTCTTTGTTGCGACGTACCAAATTTATTAATTAGTTATTCTATAAAATAGTTTTTTAACTATTCATTGCCTGTTCTCTGACAGCAATACAAAGTAACCGACACTTTTATTTTATTATAAGTGTATATTTTTGAGTTTTACACTCTGACGTCTCGTTTTTCGCGCAGCTTGGTGTCTCCTGATGTTGACTTTACTCTACCGTAATCAACTTTCTATTCAAGGTTTTCAATTTTTGGCTTAAAGCAGACATAAGGCTTGATGTGAATAATATTTTGAATCTTTAGAAAACATTTTTTTAGAATAAATGAACCAGTTTAACTTCACACTACAGCAATGTTTAGTAATTAGATAAGGAACAAAGTTGATTGCACTGATTTGATTAAACACACAATATTCTTACCAGCCAAAACCAGTATAGTTAGTATCGAGTTTTCTTATGTATTCGGGATCAGATCAGTTTAGAATCAGTTTAGAAACCTTTGGAAAACTATAATAAAGTCGTCGTCGAGCTCGTGCTCGTATTTTATGTTAAATCAAACAACAAAAAGTAGGTTAAATCAATGACAAAAAGAATTCCTTGATAGATAAAACATTTAAACACGTTAAAAACTTTCATAAGAAGTCTTCTCTGGAATAAGAATTGTTAGGAGTTCAAAAATTTCTATCTTTTATTGATAAAATTCGTTCATCAAATTAGGCTGTAGTTGTACGTAGGTAATTGTACATGTTATCGCCCCATTTTCTAGCTTATTCCTGATTCAAAGCTTATTCCTTGATAAGTCTCTCACATAGAAAGCGAAACGTCGGCAATTTCAATAATTTGAGTTGATATTTTGTACCACCTAAAAGGGGTCTCAGGCCAAATTCTAAACTATTAATTTAAAAAAATTAAAAGGAAACCTCTCCTGTAACAATAACCTTTTTTTTTTTTTTTTTTTTTTGTTTCGCGGGTTTGTCCAAAGATTCATCACCTGCATTTTAATAGAATATGTTTCTTTCATCACGAACGCACTGTATGACTTTATTACACAAATTTTTACATGATAAACAAATAGTTCTTGGAAGTATTTTGATACAGTAAAACCTCTATTTTCGACCACCTCTTAAAAGCGGCCACCTTTAAAACCGGCCAAGTTTTCCAAATCAAAAACCAATTATACAGAAATATCCATATTAATGATCCTCCTAATAGCGACCACGTCTCGATAATGGCCACGGCGGCCACTTATTTGTAAACTTGCTTGGAAAAATACATGTAATTCTACCTCCCATTTCCGGCCATTCTTAAGTAAGGTCATTCGTAGACAACAGCTTAGCGTTCAAGTTGTGCATAATATATAATTGTTTCATTGTGTGGGGCTTAAGTAACTACCGGTATTTAAGAACAGATTTAAAGAATTTGTTCGATTTACAATAGACAGTCATTACAAAGAAAGTGTAATTAAAAGGCTCATTAAGCTCACTCCAAAAATCGTATTTTGCGTACATAGTTTGAGTTAGTATGTTCAACAGTGCTGTTACATATAGACGTACAGAAAAATTACAATGTCGCTAAAAAAAACGTTTGTCTCTTAAAGAGAAAATTGATATAATTGTGGAAAGTGAAAATTTCAATACCAGTTGACTGAAAAATTTAGTGTTGGAAGAACATAAATTAAAGATATTTAAAAAAAAAATGTGATTTAAAAAAGCTATTTGAAGAAGGTTCCAATACAGAGCAGAAGAGAAAATTTCCTAGAACTGAAGGTTTAGAAATTGACCGAGTAGTTTACAATTGGTTTTGTAAAGCTAGGAATAAAAATATCCCTATATCTGGACCTTTAATAAAAGAGAAAGCATTGTAAGTTGCGAAAAATTTAAAAATGACGGATTTTAAAGCTTCAAATAGGTGGTTTGAGAAATTTTGTCAAAGACATAACATAACCTTTAAGAGGTGGTGAAGTGTTTCGCCTATTACAATTGCTAAATGTTTTTGAAAACAGGATTCTCGGAAAAGGTCCTGCAAGAAGATTTCGATGAAGAAGACGAAATTCCACTAGCTCAGCTTTTTACTGTATTACTAGAAGGTAATCAACGTGTAAGCCTTGATAATTATGTATCTATTGATTGTGATATTTTGACCAAAAATCCCAATTTAAGTATTCAAGATATAATCAGTGAATTAGACTATAGTAAAGGCTGTGATTCGAACAATGAAAGTGGTGCAGAAGAATCCGAAGTTTTTACGTTAAACATTAAAGATATGGGTGAAGTGTGTGAAAAACTACTCTTCCATTATTATATCATCTAATTATTTAAGCACATTTATAGTTATTTTTTAATGCAGATATATAATTACCTATAGCGAACCGAATTATGTTCCATTTTAATTAAATTAATTAAAGAACCAATTTAACCATGGTCCGGTTAGTTGAGGCAGAGTGATGCTTCCGTTTTTGGACATGGTTCTGTGTTTACCTAGGTCATAGTTGGCCAGTAGAGTACCTTAGAATTTGCTTTATAATACTTGTAAATATCCTACTGAGGAAAACAAGATAACACGACTATTAATTTCTTTGTTGTTTTAATCATCTATGGCCATACCTACTTCGCACAGCATTTGATGCTAAACTGTTTTCAGTAGCAAATAATCCAAAGCATTACCATAAATAAAGTTTTGTCAGATAATTGCCCCAATAATTACGTATAAGCTAATTGGAATTTAATGTATTTAGGTACCAAAATAGTGTTCAATTGCTTTATTTTACATATCCAAACAAAATAGAAATATATTTTTATATGTAATAATATTTTTATTGAGCCTTTTCCATTGTCTAATAGATTGTTAGTTTAAAACATATAACAGTTCGTTAGTAAAATCTACTTTAATAATGGAAAGTGTAATAAATTATGAATAAAAATTGAAGGACTCCGAGTATATGCCGCATACTATGATTTGAGTCATTTACTTATCTAATTTGTTACCATTTCTGGCCACTAAAATGTCAAGGTGATGTAACTGAAGGTCTGTATCTGTGACATGGTTAAAATTAATTTGAAATTTTGAATTTCTCCAAATTGCTGGGAGCTATGGGAGTAAAATTGAATTTCCAACAGTTCTGTGTAAGTTATAAGAAGTTTTAAGAATTAGATTTCTTTATTAAACTATTAAAAAACTAAAATATAAGAATTATGATTCATGAACAAAGTGAGACACGCTGCGTAAATTTTGGCGTCTCGGTTCCTTTTGTCTAAGGGACGAAAATATTTTCCTAACTATCCGGAAGAACCCAAAATTCTGAATTAGGTGCCTACCCATATGTCAATCACAAATACTACAGTTAATTTTTAATAATATTTAAACCTGCTGTTTTAAAAGAGGATTATCAATTTTTTTATGACCAAGTGTGAAGTATTTCCAAAGATAAAACCTACTTAATAGGTGTATTCAATGGACTGTGATGATTCACGTTGAAAACAATTATTTTATTAGAAATCTTGGACTTTGAACCCGCTTGTGTTTTAGAGCGGCATTCTTTATGGTGCGCGTGCACTAAGTTTGCACTTAAATGAACTTACGAATGAGTAATTCAATCATTTCTATTCAACAAGGACTTAAAAAAAAAGGATTTTTGCAGTTCCGGGTACAATTAATCATGATTTCGAAGTATTATTCGGAAGCATTTCTAAAAGCGTTAATTATATGCATTTATTGGAACAATGGGTCTGCCGTTTTTATTGTACTTTTCATATCACAAATTTGTTCATTTAATTTAATGGATATGAAATTGTATATAACTTGACACACTAATTAAGTATGTAGGTTAATATTTATTTTAATATCTTAGCGAGGTTTTGTTTATATATTTCGTGATTTGGGATTGTGCAAAAAATTTTCCTAAAAACCATTACTTTTTTAAAATTTAAACTTTTATAAAAATTCTATTGTCGGCAAAGAGGGTTTTTATTTTATTTTTATATTTGTTGGAAGTTTTAAATTTAATTTTTAACTTCCCTGAATAAATTAAGTTTTTTTACCATGGATCTTATTATCTTCCTTCGATAACCTTTTCAGTTGTATTAAATGCCACTGACCTAAAATTAAACAAAAGCTGCCTGATGAATTGTTTATTTGGATCAAAAAGATTAAATTTTTTAAACACACGAAGCATTTTGTTGACGAAATCAAACCACTAAAATTAAAGAGATAATCCTCTTGAACACTACAGCTTACAGGAATATAGATGATGTTAGTAAAAGATAATCGGAGCTTAACATTTCAATCATTTTTATAAACCATGTGAGACGCTCATAAAATAGCGCAATATCTACAGGCTGTTTCATTAAGCTTGGTACGTGGCCATATTTCGAAAACTATTGGGTATAGAAATTCGGGAAAATTTTTTTTATTACTAAAACGGCTATGAGAAAGTCCTGGAAATTATTTTTTGGTTCCGAATTTTACCGCAAGGGGGCGGAATTGACAGGGCGCGGCATAAAATTCAAGATTTCTCTAAAAACTTTCATATGAATCTGTTACTTCAATAACATCATTAGAAAGCCTGAATAATTCCGCATAAGCTTTGTCTGAGACTCCTTAATAAGACAAGGAGAAGCTCCTGAATGTCTATTAATTTAAATGACTATATTTTCTAAATTACTTATCTGATTATAGCAAACTCAGGCTTATTTGTAAGATAAATGTCAGTGTTTTCAAATACTGTATCCATCGGCACTCGACAGTTTCAAATAAAATTGCTAGAGGGCGCAGTTTGCAATAATAACAGTTATTTCAATTTTACTACAAAAATTCAAATCATACAGTATAATCTTGATGTCATAATTGAAAAATAGATTCAATTTGCTAGAGAAAACGCAAAAAACGCAGTTCGATATCATCTCCCGTTTCAGAGTTATTGTCAAAAGATTACATTTTCACACTTTTATTTGATAAAATGGTTGTTTTTCTAGTTCTAGGGAATTCTTGGTTTAATTTTATGGTTGTGTAGGTTTGTCACTCATTTCAGTGGCACAAAACTACATTTAAATTAAAAACACCCTACAAATAACTTCTAATAAGGCATAGATGCTGATACTATTTTAAAAAGTAAATTAAAATAAGTAGTCATAAAACAAAATCTGTAGGTTTTCATGGAGATTAACAAATTGGAATAGGTAACTGTCAACTACATCCCTACCATATGGTTTTGCACCAGAAGTTTTTGTCAGAAGCTGATTATGACAGGCGGCTCCACTATTGCTATTGGTTAAGAGAGATGTGCGACGAAAATCTTCAATTCCTTGATCTTTGGTTTTATGAAAACGCTATACATTCGATTTCACTAGCTGAGATTGAAACAGCTGTTAACAAATGTAGGACAAATGTTAATAATTGTATTCTGCAAAATGGAGGTCATTTTGAACATTTATAAAAGTCTTTCCATTAATCCCTCAAAAACTTTTGTTGTTTTGCTATGGCCCGTTGGCCTTTAAACACGCTCCAAATGTCGTCTTTTTCATAATTTGGACTAGTCCTAAGCCTAGATAAAGTGTGAAGGGACGCTTGAAATATAACATAATATCAAAGCTAATTGTTACTTACCCTAGATACAAAACTACAACCAGAAAATAACAATTTTTAAATTAAAGGTGAAAATGTATGACAATGAAGCGAAGATATCGAACTGCGGTTTACGCGTTTTCTCTAGCAAATTTAATCTACTTTTCGATTATGATATCAACATTATACTGTATGATTTGAATTTTTGTGGCAAAACTGGAATAACTGTTATTATTGCAAACTGCGCCTCTAGCAATTTTATTTGAAACTGTCGAGTGCCGATGGATACGGTATTTGAAAACACTGACATTTCTCTTACAAACAAGCTTGAGTTTGCTGTAATCAGATAAGTCATTTAGAAAAATCCAGTCATTTCAATTATTAGACATTGTGGGGCTTCTCCTTATCTTATTAAAGCCGGTAAGCTAATGACCCTCAGACAAAATTTATGCTGAATTATTCAGGCTTTCTAATGATGTTATTAAAGTCATAACTTCATATGAAAATTTTTGGAGAAATCTTAATTTTTATGCCTCGCCCTATCAATTGCACCCCCTTGCGGTGAAATTCGGAACTTGAAAATAATTTTCAGGATTTTCTCATAGCCGTTTTAGTAATAAAATTTGTTTCACGAATTTCTATATCTAATAGTTATCGAGATATGGCCGCGTACCAAGCTTAATGAAACAGCCTGTATATAACATTTTTGATTCGAACTGTAAATTGTGTTGTTGTCGGATTAATATGATTTTAACTCTTTTTGAGAACAAATATCTGGAAAAGCCTAAATTAATAAGAAGACTTTAATCTTTGTAAAAAGCCCTTTTAATTTTTGAAGTATATCCCATATCCATACCCATACATTGAAGTTGGGTCATTTTTGTTTTAAAATCTGAAAAAACAAATTTATTCCAATTTGATAATTTTATTAATAAGCTCAGAAATTCAAAAAACTGATTCCTTACATTGTGGGTTGCAAACTGTAAGGCGTTCGGAAAAAGAGTATTCACCTCGGTATTCACCTATGTATATGAAAAAAAGAATGAGTGTGGCCAGCGTGGGTACGGTTTTTACGAGGGTAAACCGCCAGGAAAATTGTGTACACCTACTTCCACTTGTAAAATTTTACGATTTCACCCCAAACTTCACATACTTCCATCAAACTTCCACAATTTTCCACATACTTCCACTAGTTCTACAAACTTCCATACACTGATACCCGAGGGGTAAACCGCTGAACTATAATTTGTCACTACTTCCTTTAAATGAATACTTCCTATATTTCCTAGGAAG
Source organism: Abscondita cerata (assembly GCA_030710515.1). Classification (NCBI taxonomy): domain Eukaryota; kingdom Metazoa; phylum Arthropoda; class Insecta; order Coleoptera; family Lampyridae; genus Abscondita; species Abscondita cerata. The sequence continues at coordinate 6,706 of JALBCR010004059.1, read as the reverse complement.
TACACAGGATTTTGTACTTTTGGTACTTTTACTTCCTCGGTACTTTCTTTTACCTCTCCACACTTGCTGTACTCTCCGGTACTTCTTTTACTTATTTAATACTTAACTGATACTTTATCTACCTTGGATATAGATAGATTTCCTCCAAAATAAATTATAGAGTATGCACATCCATCTTACCTTACTTTATTCAGTTGAACTCTTTTCTTCTACATGTATATAGAGTAATCTGCTTAGAGCGTGCATTAAAAGTTTTTTAACTAGCAGATAAATCAGAAACTTGATATTTGGTTTTGGATTTATAAGCTAAGTAAAAACTTTCAATCACGCTTACGAATCACTCTGTATATGATACTGAGATGCAAGATAGTGTGTTCAAACTAAAAGTTTGCTTGCAGATAAAGAGGAAATCAGATGGATTAAACAAAACCCCAAAACATGTCAACTTTAATAGAAAGGAGGACGCAATTTGGTCAAACTAAAATACGATAATAATCATCCCTCGAGCAGGAGTAATCACCCTTCAAAATCTTAATAGGAAATAGGCGTCTGGTATTATTTTTGGAAGTCATTACTTGTATTTTGGTATGTTTCAATTGTAGTTGTAGTCTAGCGTTTGGATAATACAGGGTGTTCTAACAAAATAATGTCTTCAGTCATCAAATTGATCATTACAAGTAAACTATGTGACAGTTACGTAAATGGAAAGACGATATGATTTTTAATCGGCGAAGAAGAGAATTCCGAGAAACTTTCAATCTCTTAAAAATCATTCCTCATAGAGGGTTAAGCACCAATTTAACAAATTTATGTTGGGCATGTGTGAAAGGTTCTTTATTTTCAAACTTACAATATTGTCAAGGCAAAGCGACTCAAGTAAACCTTCACTTAAAATGTTTAGAAACAATAAATTAAGTGCAGAAAACCAGACCATATTTTTATTCTCTTCGTCACAGGTTTCTTTGAATTAATCTGATCTATTGAAACGTCAATAATTAAAATTACTCTTGCATACAATGGTAGAGGCTAGTTTCAAAGGAATCCTTAAATAATAACATATCTGGGGTTATGTGTCTGCATCGGCGTCTGTTCTTGACTGCAAATTGCTATAGAGACAGTTGGAGTGGCATAGCAAACAGTTTTTGATATCTCCACAAAGCGGGTCAGATCAGGTGAATGAGCTGGCCAATTAATAGGCATAACGGGCAACTGAGACGCAGATAGTGGGTGTCTGATTAGATGCTCACGCATTTCTTCACAAAAGTGTCGTCTTCTGTCACTATCATCTTCATTAAGCTATATCAACAAGTTTCAATTTGTAAGGGTGATACTTAGGATATTTCAAGAGTGAATACTAGACTAGTATATTTTTTTCAAATTGGACCTGTTGACATTTTTATCGGAATGAGAAATATTAAGAAACTGAGCTGATACTTCATAGAAATTGTTTTGCAAGAACAATCGCACTATTTCCACTTGTTAGCAATTGTAAAATAATTTTTGGTAATTCATTTAGAAATTATCAACTGTTTTAAAACTACAACAAATACAAAAAAATAGGAAAGAAGTTTGAGCAACTTCATGTGTTCGGTTTTTTAGAACCGTATACACTTCACTAAATTACTTCTACTAAACTTCCACATACTTCCACAAACTTCCACTGAAATTCCACATGGATCTCTTCCCACTGGCGGTTTACCCCTCGGTTTTTATGATTAAAATACAGAAAATCTTTTTCGCGATTTAAATTGAAAATTTTTAGTTTTAATAAAGCACACCGTTGGTCAATGTTTACTATAATGTGCAGTCATTATAATATAATCAATTATAAAAAAAACATTTTTTTTATTATTTTATATTAGCTTTGGAATCTTATTTTGAAAAATGTTCTAAATTAACTAGTAGTAAACAACATCCCTGTATAAAATGTGTAATTAATAACAAGGTGTAATTTACACAAGGAAACTAATGAAATTGCCCTGATGAACTGCTCACATAGAGCCCGAAACGTCGCGAGAATTAAAACAAATGTTTGTTTTGTTGTCTCTTCTATAAAAGGCAAAAACCAATATAAAATTAAATGATAGCTTAAAACTCAGCTGACTCTTAGTTTTAATTTTTTCTGTACGAAACAGTATCTTTAAATCACAACTTTATAATCCATCACCGTCTTAATTAAGAACTATCACCTTACGAAAAAATGTTATACCTCGAGTTCGAGAAAATAAGGGTAAGAAAAAATGGAGACCGACAAATAGTATTTAAATGGTAGTTATATTTGAAGCTTAGTATCAATTTGTTTTTCTTGGAAAAGAGAAAACCGAACAACAAATCTATATAGACAACACAAACCACCTTAAAACTTTGACTCAAATGTTTTATCTGATTATTCATTATACCTATATAGATGTAAATTTTTTGAATTTATATTATAACGTTTAAATGCGATGTAATAATTGACAGTAACTGCAACAAAAGTTAACATTGTATCAAAAAACCCATGTCTTAAAGTAAAAGTTGTAGAAGTTGCAATTCAAAGTAAATGTTGCTAAATCTGATTACATTTCCGAAGAATTGGAAGAAATCTAATCAATCCCTTATAAATTCTTTTGAAAATGTAAAAATATTGTATGTTATACTTTTCAATTTTGCAATTTTTTACATCATTTCATTAGTATTAACACACATATTGCAAATGAAGTACTTTAATACCTGATACGGCTGATACAGTGGCAGCTTTATTTCCTAATACAATTGTCATCTCGTGAACAGTTTGGCTTGTGTACTCAGATTCATCAAATTGAAGTAATTTGTTGACATTGTAGTATGTATAAGATGCCGGATGTGAACTCTACAACATTACAAAAAAGCTAAGCGCATATTTAATATAGGATTCCTGCCAACAGAACAAAACAGTAACCAGTGATAATTACAGAGTTACGAACGGCACCCACATACACGTGTTTCGTCTTTTTTGATGTTCATCAGAGTGGTGTAGTTATCACTGGCTATTGTTTTATTTTTTATTCGGTTGTTAGGAATTCGCTATTATTGCTTTAAAATGCTATTAGCTTTTTTTTCGCAATGTTGAAGAGTTCACAGGAAGCATCTTACATACCTACTAAAGATTTCTACAAATAATTTTAATTTGATTAATGTTGAGTTCTTAATGACTGTATATTTCTTTAGTCCATGGAGCTGTTCTAGCACTGGTTCAAAAAGGCACCCACTAATGATCGGGTGCGAAACGTCGCCAAAAAATTACCCTCCTTCTGAAAAAAAGGACTCAAGCGTTCGTCGTCGTTGGCACAGTTATGATTGTTTCTGTCCGTTTATGATAAGATTTAATTGACAAAAGAAAATTTGTTACCTTTAATCACGTTCCAGGTAGATTGCTAAAATCATACAACCAATTTGTATACTGAAAAACATTCTACAATTATATACGTTTGAGTATTTAAAAGCAAAAGATCAATTTCATGTAGGATTGACAATCGGAATTTACAAAGATCAAATCAAAAATCAAAATTGAAAAGAATTACTATTCAATTTGATGATTTCTCATTTCCTAAACATTTACACAAAAGTACACGTTCTTATATTCTAAAATCCAAAATTTGTATGTTTCTTTGTGTGTTTGTTAGGTGCTTTGTTGACTCAGTCCCTGTAGGTCCTAAGCCAAAACTAAGTATATAATTGGAATCAGCATTGAATTGAGGTGGTTCGGGAAGGGGATTTGGGCTTATGTAGTGAAAAGGAAGAGTTTTCAACTAGAATATAATATAGTTTATGGTTATTCAATTAAATAAAAGTTGTAATAATTACAAGTGCAATAAAAATTCAATACATTTTGGATTTTTAAGGTTATGCTACAGTTATTTACAAACTAAATTTCAGAACTTTTTGAATTGATTTTTTTGTTGTGATTAACTATTTCTGAAATAACTTCAAAATCTAAAGAATCAGACAATGAGAGAAGTCCTGACAAAACTGATAAAAAACAATTTTTCACGACTAACCGGTTATTACCAGAACGGTAATATATGGTTATACTAACCTTAAAATGACCAAACTAGCTTCACGAAAACAAAGTGGTGGCAGCTACCGATTGAAGCCATTTATATATATTACTTGTCAAAAGAATTAGATTAAGTGGTTTTGACATTTAATATATTTATAATAATATTAGCGAATGTAATCAGTGGTGTCAACAATATTATGTTATGGATAGTTTTGGATACTTTTATGATTAATGAATCCAGTGATGAGATCATAAAATATTTTATAACAAAAACTTTAGATCACAATCTTTGTAAAATATTGTCCTAACTATAAAAGGATTAAAATAAATAGAGACGTATATGGAGCGACTATGAGGTTTGGCTTTACGATTATCAAGAAATTCAATTTTTTGGATAATATCTGATAAAAATATTTTTATTTGAGAAATTACTTGACATCATAATACAAAATGATAAACACAATCTGATTAAAATAAAAATACAAGGGAGGGAATTCCAGTAGTTCCAGAAAAATCGCTGTTAATTTTTATTTGGTACATGAGTAACGGGCAAACATTACTTGCAATTGGTGATAAATTTAATGCATGGCTTTCCACTATAATGAAATTAATTAATTGCTTTTTATACAGGGTGAGGCACTACCAACAAATTATTCTGTATAACAACAAATAATATTAAAAATCTTGAGGCATACATGTATCAAGATAATTAAAGACCACAGTTTAAAAATATTTTGGATTGTACAGGGTGCTCCAGAAACACGTACCATATCAAAGCTGGGTTATTTTAAGTAGAACACTCTATATTTTTTTCTATTTTTGAATGGTACGATAAAAATTAATGTACGTTCTTTACCATTACGTTTTGGAGATAAATCGACTTTACCTGATTTGTTGACCCTCCAAAAACTACAATAACTTCAAGATAACAAAGAACAAGCAACTTTACTTACACCACCTTACTAAGAAATTACAACATCCTTTTTGCAATATTTATTATTATGTTATGATGTACAGGGTGTTTTTAATTCTAACGCATAACACTAACGACTTAAATAACTTGCTTAACTTAAATGAAACACCCAGTATTTCTGTAACTTGTTAGAAGTTGGAACTAATTACCTTTCAGTCGATATTAGGGTTACTAATCCCTAACTATGATAGTTTTCAAGATATTTTGTTGGTAACTCTAATACCGACTGAAAGGTAATTAGTTCCAGCTTCCAACAGGCTACACAAATACAAGGTGTTTCATTTAAGTTAAAAAAGTTATTTACGTGTTATGTGGTTAGTGTTATGCGGTAGTATTAAAAACACTCTGTACATCAAAACATAAAAGTAAATATTACAAAAAGAATGCTGAAAGCTCTTACTAAGGTGGTGTAAGACAAAGTTGCTTTTTTCTATTTATTACGAAGTTATTGTATTTTTTGGAGAAAATGGAAGTCAGTAGGTATAGGAACATGTTAGCAAACATAGGTACCTACATCATTTTGATAGTACAATTTAAAAAATGAAAAAATACAGAGTGATCCATTTAAAATAACACAACTTTGATATGGTACAGGTTTCTGGAGCACCCTGTACAATCAAAAATATTTTTAAAATGTGGCTTCAAATAATCTCAATAAATGTGTACTTTAAGATTTCTTACCTTATTTGTCGTTTTTATGTTACAGTGTTAGAACCCTAATACCGACTAAAAAGTAATTAGTTCCAGTTTTCAACAGGCTACAGAAATGTAGGGTGTTCCATTTAAATTAAGCTAGTTATTTAAGTTTTAAGTAGTTAGTGTTATGCGGTAGTATTAAAAACACCCTGTACATCATAACATAATAGTAAATATTACAAAAGAGATGTTGAAGGCTCTTCGTAAGGTGGTGTAAATCAAAGTTGCTTGTTTTTATTTATCTTGAAGTTATTGCATTTTTTTGGAGGTCTGCAAATCAGGTAAAGTCGATTTATCTCAGAAACGGAAGTAAGTAGGTTTAGAAATATGTTAAAGGACATACATTATTTTTTATCGTACAATTCAAAATAGAAAAAAATACAGGGTGATCATTTAAAAATAACCCAACTTTAATATGGTACGTGTTTCTACAGCACCCTGTACAATCCAAAATATTTTTAGAATATGGTTTCAAATAATCTCGATATATGTATGCCTTAAGATTTCTTACATTATTTGTCGTTTTTATGCTACAGAATAATTCGTTGGTAGTGCCCCACCCTGTATATAAAGTTAATATAAAAACTAGAATTTATATGTTGGCCAAAAACGGAAGAAGAGTTTGAACACTTGTCAAATGGCTTTGACCATTATCCAGGTAAGATCCAGCAACAGCGCTACCCGCTAGATACATACCTACAACTTTACGTCCATTTATTTCTTTTACAGGTGGCAGAGGCGCACTTGATTGTACCTACACATATATTTTGTGTAGTTGCAAAGGAACAACATGATAGTTACATAGACCGTTACATATGCACCATTCTATAAATTTACTGGGTATCTGCAATGCACATAAGTTTTTTCTGTATGTACTTATTGGCTTTCCAGGTTCGCCACATGACGCACGAGTAAATATAACAAAATTTATTTTTTAGGTTTTTGATAATTCTCTTTTAATGCAAAATATTCAAAGGGATAGATATTTTTGGAATTTTGATAACTATCATCTAATT